>BNCR01000004.1:989541-1042041 GCA_014656515.1 Oryzias celebensis
GATTCACTTATATTGTCTGTTACTGTAGAAATATTCTTAGCAACAATAAATTGTGCAGCAGCTTTTGATCTACTTGATCAAATTCAGATCCTTTTTAGTCAGAACCACCTTTCCCTTCATTTATCCAAGTCTCCGGAAATGCAGCAACATTAGATGATCCTGAACACTTCCAATGTAATTTAACATTCATAAAGTTGGAATAAAGAATTCCTGCATGAAGCCTCAGAGAAAATCTGGAAAGACTCGGCGGTTTGTGCATGCAAACACAATGCAGAGCTGCATAACTGTTATGACACTGCTGAGCCAAAGCAGAGCATCATGGTGACTGTTTACTCTGCGCTAATAGCCGTCCATGCTAACATCTAAAGTATCTGCCTGAGTTCCAGCACAGAGATGGAGTCCACACGGTTCAGGATGACATTCACGAGCAGACGCCGGGCCACAGATACGACTTATATTCTTTCTTACTTTAGTAGTTAGCTTTTACCATGGGTTTTTAAGGTACGAGTGTACTGTACATGTGACAATGACAAAGAAAGCTATTTCTCTCTCTAACTATTGGGTCTAATCCTCAGATGCCAGACGTCTGCGTCTGGTCTGCAGATACCGGGCCTGCAGCTGCAGGGTGATGCATCTCTGATCATTAAGTGACTGCACCACCAAAGAAGAGGAAACAAGACAGACGGCAGGAAGTGCAGCACTGACAGAGAACAGACTCCAGCATGGAGTCTGTGTTCACCTTTTCTGGAGAGTGTTTCTATAAAAAGCCGGAGCGTGGCGGCCAAAGGAGAGCTGCAGCATTAATGTCAAAGAGATGGAGCAGAAACCAATTACAGAACAACTGTGTGGTTACTTTTTCTCCAGCAGCATTAAGTAAACATGATATGTTTATTCAGAGTAAACCTAAACTGAGACCTTCAAGATGAATCTGCTGCAGGGAAAGTCTCGGACATCAGAAAAACAACTGGAAGAAACGAAGAAAATGTATAAAAGGATCCATAAAAGACAAAAATGAAAATATCTAAACAAGGAGAGAGTAGAACAACATCTGAATGTAGAAAACAGGACATGATCAGTTTAAAAAGGTCAAATGTGAAGTTAAAGATCAGCTGGTCAAACGCTGATCAGATCAACGTTTTTAGAAGTGAATCTCAAAGATGGAGCCGATGCTGTGAGGTCACGAAGATTTCTCCTGAACTTTGAACCAGAGAATTCTGAGCAAGAACCAACTGGATGGACTGTTAGAGGTTCTTCTGGGAGTCTGCAGAACAGGACATGTTGGTGGGATGACTGCATTTGGACTTTAGAAGACAGGGCTTCAACCTGAGTTCATGACCTCAGAGACAAAGAGGATCAGAGTCTGAGACGTGAAGCTCCACCATCAGAGCGAGAAGACAAGCAGAACAGTGAGCTGAGACTGGGATGAAACGTCCAGGCCTGACAGGAAAAGACAGCAGACCCCCAGACCCCCAGACCCCCTCCTGGACCAGCTGAGAGCTTTGATCTGCTGTTGAACAGGAAGTCCAGACTGGCGTGCAGACCAGACTGCAGCGTGTGTTCATGACAGCGCAGACAGGGTTCCTTTTGGTATCTTCACCCACATGGTGGAGCGTGGATGAATTGACAGCAAACGCCTCCCAGTCAGAACACAAGTCTGTTATTCTGAGTGTCGGCAGGTAAATATTTTCACTGGTTACAAAAGAAAGTGAAGACGGATAAACGATCTTTAGAAGTCAGCATAAAAAAGTGCTTCTTTAATTGTGGAAAACATAAAGATCAACTCAAAGCCAGAAAATAAAACACTCTTCTTCTGACTCATGTTTTAAGTATAATAAATGTTAATAACCTCCAACCAAAAGTTCAAGCTTTGAGGAACTAAAGAGCAGTAGAATCAGGATCAGGTCAAAGTGAAAGAAAAGTTGATTCTTTAGAAAAAACCTCAAAGGTGAACATAGAAAACTTGAATTAAAAACAAACTCTGAAACTATGACGACATGAAACACATTTTTAAAAAAGCTCTGTCACTGCTGGTGTGTGAATGAGACTGTGACTGAAAAAGTCTTTGGGTCCTTTAGAAGATGGAACGCTCTTCCCAAGGCGGCGCTGCTTACCTAGAAAATAGAGGCGGAGTTGCACCGAGAATCTTTATGACCAAAACAACAGTAAAATAAGGAAAATCAATGTGATGCTTGAATGCTTCTGAAAGATTTCCCTAAAATACTAAAGTAAAGATCTTTACCTTTTCTTGGTACTGACGTCTGGAGGAGTCCAGAGACTGGATGAGCGCCGTGGCGTGGCCAATGAACATGGCGTAGCAGGTGGCTCCAATGATCATACTGAGCATGGTCAGCCAGATGTCGGACATGCTCTCCGGAGCCTGCCTGCCGTAGCCGATGCACAGCATGTGACTCATGGCCTTAAAGAGGGCGAAGGAGTAGAGCTCGCTCCACGTGTCGTTCTGCAGGAGAGGACAGGAGGCGTCACAGGAGGAGGAAGAAAGTTCAGGAGGTTTTAGCTGTTCTCCAACAGCTCCTCCAAAATAAAAGACAGAAGTGACTCAAACAGGAGAGTCTGTGGTCCTGCATCTGCTCAGACCTCTGCTTTTAAGGAGGAACCTATTACAGAGCAGCATCACCGTTTTTGCTGAACAGAAGAAGAAAGGATTCAGGAGGACGCTGTGGATCCAGCAGATCTTCTGCCTCTGACTGCTGACCTTCATCATTTCCCATCCCATCACTGATTCATGAAAGCCTGAGAAATGAACCTTGCAGGAACACACCCACAGACTCAGACTCACCACCAAGTTTGAATGTTTCCCTGCAGCCAATAGTTAAATGATTGAATGGGGGGGGGGGCTTCTCCAGTTTGTGTCCTTCTGCATTATTTGCATCAAATTTGTTTTTTACATTTGGCTGGTTTCAGAGGATATAGACTGGGAGATGACTGGGCATCAGAAGGATTTATAAAAATAAGAAGATCAGAAACAGAGTTGAGCATCTGGACGTGAAGCTGAGAGCTAACGGCTAACGGCTAAAACCTCCCTTTCATTTGATTAGAATCTGCTCTGTCATGGAGAAGAAGATTTTTGCTCTTCTACACCAGCCTCTAATGGAGGATGGTGGTCACTGCTGAGCCAGATCTTACCACCACCTCCTCCAGATGAAAGCTGTAACTCCAGTAGAACCCGGCTGAGGTTCTGTGACTTAAGCCAACGTGACAGCATCAGTGGAACTTCCTGTCGCACAGAGACGCAGCAGAGATGCTCAGTGTTCTGCTGCACAAGGACACCAGAGATGTTCCGTTTGGTTCACATGGATTCAAGCATTTCCTGGTGAATGTGCATGTTTCCTGGCTGAAAATGAAAAACCCAAAGTGAATCCTTCCCCCTGAAGACCCCATCCCTCACGGAACTGGTTCATCGGGGACTCCCTGACTTTTGAAGCGTGTTGCTGAAATAATATTTGCAAAAAGCAGACGGTTTTGTTCCCATCAAAAGGACTTCCTAAAACCTTTTTAATGAGGTCATCGGTGTGTGAAATTACTTTGAGCTTTCAGCAGTAAAACTCAGAAGATGAAGCAGACGGTTGACTGGAAGACAAAGTCAGACTGTAGGTGACACTAGTGAGCCAACTACTGCTCGCTTCTGCCGTCATTTAACACAGAAAAAACGCTGCTTAGTGCCAATGAGCTTTCTGAAGCTGGATTCTTTTCAAACTGAAAAACATCTGAAAATATGCAGAATATTGTTCTTTTCTATCAGACTGAGAGTCTTGAACAGCGAAAGAAAAGAAACAATTCAGTTCAGCTGAAAAAAGAATAAAATAGCACAAAGTAAATAGATCAAGTATTTTAAGTCCATTTGACCTTTGTTAATGTTTTGGGATTTCTTGAGAACCATTTGAATTAAAACTATTAAATGTGAAGCTGCCTTTAGAAATGGCTGTTCTGTGGACTCGATTCAGAAGGATGGAGGATGATGGTGGTCTGCAACACCTTCATCTGGTTTGGTTTGCTTCCCAGCTGCTCTGAACAGAAAACTGAAGCAGACCAAACCATGCAGTTGCAAATGTGACTCATGTGTGGGTGCTGTGAACCAGCTAAAGCATTAAAAGAAAGCTCAAAAGAAAACTGTCCGATCACATGAATGTATTCATCAGGTAGGAATCACGGCCTTCTCAAAGCCAAAGTCCACACTATCCGTACAGGTAAATATGGCTGTCTGTGCGTGTAAAATGGTCAAACCTGAGCAGGACACACAGGTGACCGCAAGACAATATCATGGTCATAGACCGCTCAGTGAACCCATAAGAGAAAATGTTCCTGTTTTTCTACGTGCACGCTACATGAACACTTCTACAACACATACAGTACATACAGGTGAGACGCAGGCATGTCGTACAGATTTATTTTTTCAACCCTCCAAATCCTGCAGGCCCGTCAGTGCTGTTCACGTGGAACATGCACGCTCCTCGCTGCAGCCTGACTGTTAGAAACAATCAGAGTGTAGTTTGTGTGGACATCCTACAGGCACTTAAGGATCACATGCACACCCCGTACCTGCGGCATTTGTGTGCGGTCAGTCTAGAGCCAGTCCTCACTCACTCACTCACTACTGCAGTGTGGCGTTCGGACAGTGTATGACAGCATCACCTGTATGTCAGAACTGTGTGTAACTTCCATTATCTTATCTTCACAATACACTTCCCACATGCACAACAATGGTACGTTCCATTTTCATGATGTTCCTTGAAGTGGCCCCACAAGCCTCAAAGGAACTGAAAGACACACCTGCACTCACCTGAAGATACAGCCGCTCCTCTCCACGGACCAGACGACCCAAAAACCCACAGAACCCGTACAGGGCAACCCCCCGTACGGGTCATGTGACATGCACCATGATCAGTCTACACTACAGTAAACTGCTTTAAATGAGGAACGTGTTCCTGTTCTGAATATTCAAGGTTTTTTAATATTTCATTGTGTGATTCTCATACAGGAAACACTGATGGCAGCGTTCTGCTGGACAAATCCTGCAACGGTTCTCCTTCTAGTTCTTACAGTAAGAGTGACTCAACAGAAGTCAGAGCCTCAGCCATGAACCTAAGCACACGTCACACGATTCCACAACCTCCACCAACACACAAAGAAAGCCACATGTGACGATGATCTGGATCTGTTCTGTGACAGACGGGATGTTTGTGGCTGTAAATCTCTGCTGATCTTCAGACCTTTTTAGAGTTAAACTGGAAAATCATCATCTACCATCATCCATCCTCCTTACAGACTGTTGGTGAAGCCCACAGATAGAAAACAAGACAAGAACTTCCTGAGCTGACGTCTGAGCCAAAGCCTGTGCTGCTGAAAAGGCTTCTGCCTGCCCTGATCGCCATGGAAACGTAAACACAAATGTGCAGAGCTAGTACTACACAACATGCTGACTGAATGACTATAACTATCACTGGGATTTAACGACTTCAGGCCTGTCCGATTGGGAAATGAAACCGTATTTACGCATGAAGTAAAACAAAAGATTTATTCTCTGATTGTTAAAGACAAAAGCTGACAGTTTCAAAAGATGCTTTCTTTTCCACAGGCTTTAGAGTGTGCTTTTCTGTAAATAGATTTGGCCTTCCTGATAACTCCAGCCAGTATTTGCAGTTCATAGAAGAAAATCTCAGAAAAAAGACGTGAGCATGTCTTCATGTTGGAGCTAATGCCTGATTGAACCTGACAGCACACAGTCGTCTCTTCCTATTGACTATGACAACTTTCAGGGTAACTGAATAAAGAAATTCTGCAGAGATATCGTCCTCTGTGAAGGTGGGCGGAGGTAAATGGAAGCAAATGAAATTAACTCCTTTTTGTTTTATTTGTCGTCACTCCTCACTGGGCTGCGTGTATGTTAGCGAATCGCATGTAATGCATTCAGAGGAGCACACAGAGGCAGAAGAGTGAACATGCTTACAGTCTCAGGGTTCACATGCTGTTTCCCTCTCAGGATGTATTTGCATACATGAGAATGCATGAATGCCTGTGTGTGCTGCTGCAAGCATGTCTGCGCCTCCCTGACAGCAGCAGCTTGGTTTGTCTCACAAGATGCAGATTTACAATTTTAATACGTAAACTTTCCATAAAAAAACGTGTTAGCGTGTCAGGATTCATTATTTAGAGCCAGCGGGTTCATGTTTGGATTTATTATTCAAAACAGCAAGCATTAAGCAACGCACATACACACACACGAGGCATGTCCAGGTCCTCCTGCATCTCCATCTTCATGGAGCCTCCAACAAAGACAGTCTGGACTGAAGCTGCAGCCATGTTATTAATATGATTTCATGTTTTAAGTCTTTCTTATGTTAAATTCCAAAAGTAAAAATCAAACTAAAGCATTGGAAGAAGTATCAAGATTGGTAAAGAAGATAAAACTAGATTTAGCCTCACAGATGAAATGGATTTGAAATCATTTTTCAGCATAAATAAAAACTGCCTTCAGTCAGAAACAATAAACTGAATCTAAACTTTCTTTGTGCATCAGTCTAGAACTTAAGACAGAGACTTAATTCAAAGGATCAGAAACCTGAAACGAGATATGTTCACACCGGGCTCTGAAATGTACGTTCAAGAGACCGCTTCCAATAAAAAGTCAACGTAAACATCTGTATGTGCACGTTTTGGGCTTTTGGGTTCAAAACTCACACTCTGGATGTTGCTGTTTTATGTTTTTGATTTGACACCGTCAAGAAAAGCCGCTTACCACCATGTTGTTGAGGGAAACCCAGCAGTCAGGTGGAAAGTCCTGCAGCATGGGGACCAGGAACTGGAGGCAGCCATCCCAGTGGCACAAGAGCAGCATCATCCCAATCAGGTTGAAGATTCGCACCACAGCGCTGGCCAGGTCATAGGTCATGTGGAAGATCTGTCAGCAAGAAGAGAGATGGAGAGAAAAAGGTGAACTGCAGCTCTGACAGACACGGGAAGACTGTAAGAAACTTTGGTTTCAGAGAAAAAAAACAACAAAAATGATGAAAAAAGTCTGGCCTCCTTCACAATCTAAAGACTTAGTCACAGCACCTGTAGGGGTTGACCCGTACGGGTTCTGTGGTTCTACGGGTTGTCCGGTCTGTGGATGGGTCATAGAGAGGAGCGCCTGCATCTTAAAAGGCGTGCAGGCGTGCTTGAGGCCATATGAGCCTTAAGGGAACTGCGAAACCTCATGAAAGTGGTACGTACCATTGTAGTGTGGTAAGTGTATCGTCAAGAAGAAATGCTAAGAATAATAGAAGTTACGCACTTAAGACATACGGCTGATGCTGTCATACGGTGTCCTTACAACACACTCTAGTCATTACTAAGGTGTGAGGACTGGCTCCTTATTGACCGTGCACAAATGCTGCATGCACGGGGTGTGCATGTGATCCACAAGTGCCTGTAGGATGTTCACACAAACTACACTCTGATTGTCTCATGTCATCATTTCTAACAGTCAGGCTGCAGCAAGGAGCGTGCACGTATCACGTGAACAGCACTAATGGGATCCTTGTCCAGTCTGCAGGTTCTGGAGGGTTGAAAAAAGAAATCTGTACGACACGCCTGCGTCTCATCTACTTCCCCCACACACCCTCACTGTATGTGTGGTAGTGTTCACTACGAGCTGTCGCAGCAGCGTGCACGTATAAACATGAACGCTTTCACTCTATGGGTCCACTGAGCAGTCTATGACCTTGATATTTCCTGGGGGTCGCCCCGTACCGGTTTGACCATTTTACACCCGCAGACAGCCATATCCACCTGTAAAGGGCAGCTGGGACTACAGCTTCAGCTTTTGTTCACTGCAGTTTATTTTCATCCCATAAAGGTTTTTGTCTCTTTTTCTTCCTAAATAAAACTCATCAGTGCAGAATTCTGAATCCACTACATCTGCTTCAGAGGGAAAACAGACTAAAATCCTTCAGATTCCCATCAGTCTGAACCTGGTTGTTGTGCAGACCAAAGTTCTCCTTCAGAACCAGGAACGGACGGCCAAATGTCATGGAAAGATGAACGCTTTCTGCATGTTGAGGAGAACTTGGATCTGCTGACAACTTGCTGTAGTTTTGAAGTCTGTGTGTGTGTGCGGGGGGGGGTTTATGTGGAATGAAGTCCTTACTTAACTGGGCCAACTGGTTGCTTTAATAAATCACAAGTAAAAGAGAATTCCCCCACCAGGGGCAGGGCGACCCTCCTACTGGGAGGAAAAGTAGGTCAGACTGTCTGCTGAAACATTTGAATCCTGGACATCTTCACTTTTTCAAAGCTGTCTCTAAGAGAATCCTTCAGTGTATTTGAAAAACCTCACTAGAGGCTGAGCAGCCGGAGCAGAAGACGAGTGATCAGAAAGCATTCCCGTCTTTACTAAAGAGACTCAGGGTCAAAAGGTCCCCCACCACCTCCAACACCAAACCAGCAGGAGGCCACATGTCTGACCACAACACACTGCAGGTCAGGGCACTTTCCCGCCCACAACACACCAACAGCTTCTGCTTCCTAATTATGATCATGAGAGGAGGCGGGAATGAGGATTCTCTTTTCTTTGTTTATTACCTGCAGACATTACTTCCTGTCATCCTGTTCAGGAAAGAACACAGCTTCCTGCTGTTTTATATTTTTACCTGCTCAGTGTCCGCAAACAAACCACTTTATTCTAAGATCCCGACAGAATCAAATCATCTAATCACCTTTAGGAGTTCCACCTTCTGATCTACAGTCGCATTCTGGAAGCACCAAACTCAGAGCTTCAGGAACTGGGTTCTGATCCAAAGAACCTCAACCCGGCCGAGCCGAGCGACAAAGAAGCACAAGCAGCCCCAGCAGATAAGGGTTGAGGCAAAGCAAAGCCAGCACTCGCTGGTGGGAGCCTTATCAACTTTCAACGGCCCCCCACCCCCACCCCACGATGGAAGAGCAGAGCTCAGGTTTCATTTGCAGAGGTTTGCTTTGTCTGATCCCTCAAAAAAAGCCTCATCCTGACATCTAGAGAGAGATTTTAAAAGAGAAAATAAGGCTGAAAGTGAGAAAAGACAAACAGATGAGGAGAAGAAGAGAAGTAATGAGCCAATGTGGAGAAGACGAGGAAAAAACTAGGAGAAATGAGAAGACCAGGACGACGCCCCACTGCGCCTCCACAAAGCAGGAGAGTTTCAGACCGTGATTCTCTTATTAAAGGACATTTTCTGGTTGTTTCTTTTCAAGCAGGAGAACTGAGAACTGATTTTTGTCGAATCCGTTTTTTTGCTGCATCACTGATGAGCACAAACAGTTTTAATGAACTGAATCTGAAAGCCAGAACTCGGATTTATTATAATCCATCAAACCTCATTTATCAAAGTTAATATTTTTTGGATTGAGGGGGGGGGCGGTATTTGCAGACAGATTTGGTTTTCCTCTGACATAAAGCACTGCACAGAAATCCAATAAGCGCTTATTAAGTAAAGCACACAGACTACACGCTCCTGACAAACACGAATGAGCCCAGAGGCCAAAACTTCCCTGTATGAAACTATAAGATGTTCTTCACCCGATCAACAAGAACTAATGAAGCTATGGAGAAGATCCGATTATGAAAACATCTGAGATCATTCTCCAGTTGGAGCTGTGTGGATTGTTAATGTTATGCAGGTTCCACTGTCGTATTACAGACCTGACCTGTTGGGCTTTTAGGATCAGAACGAAAACACAATAAACAGTGTAAATGTGGGCGGGGCCAGATTATGGTTAGCATCAGCGTACCTCCTCCCACTGGTGGATGTATCGGATAAGTCTGGACAGCCGGAGGAGACGCAGCAGACTGAGGATTTTAGTGAAGCGGACGATCCGGAGCGCCCGAGCCGTCTTGTACACTTCCGAGTCGATCCCCTTCTCCACGATGAGGAAGATATAATCCACAGGGATTGAAGACACAAAGTCCACCACAAACCAGCTCTTCAGGTACTTCATCTTGATCTTCTTGGGGTCAAGAATGATTTCTGTGTTGTCTTCAAACACAATCCCTGTCCTGAAGTTGAGCACCAGATCCATTAGGAAGAAGGTGTCAGAGACGACATTGAAGATAATCCAGGGCGTGGTGGTCTCATCCTTGAAGAAGGTGATGCCCACAGGAATGATGATCAGATTCCCCACCATGAACATCAACATAGTGAAGTCCCAATAAAACCTGAGCAGAAGATGGAAACACAAACAGATGCTGACCTGACTTAAGTCCAAAAGCCTTTTATGAAACTAAAATGTCTAAAAAACAATAAAGCTGCAGGAGTTTGAACTGACTGATCTGTTTCAAACTAAAATATGAGGTTTGACTGCAGACAAAAACTGCCTCTCAATTTCAAATACCAGCAAACATGCTGACTCTGCTCCACAGTTTTCCAGCTGTCTGTTTCTCCCCACGGGAGGACAACCAGCCAGAGGATGCAAAGATCAACTCTGATGAGGTCAAAAGCTGAGGTATGCTCTGTCTACTCAATCCAGGACAAAAGTTAAAGTTAAAAATTATTACACAGCTGCTGAATTGGGGGGGGGGGCAGCCCTAGTCACTGTAATATCATATTTGTGTGAATCTTTCAAATGTCTAAAAAGCTCAATGATGTGAAGAAAACGTCAGTAAAAGAAGGAAAAAAACGTTATGAAAGGAGCTGTCCTTAGTCCTGAAACGGAGTACTGCGATTCAACTTTAAATGAAGGGTTTTTATTTGGGGTTCTCCCTTATAGGTTGAGGAGGAACACTGTGTGTCTTCTCATGAGCCTCATTTATACCTGAAGTCGCTGTATGGATGAATGATCCAGTTACCCGCGGACTTTACGCGCTCCTGCTCCTTCTCCACCGCCTTCTGGCTACCGAACATGCGCAGAGAGAATTTGTTGACTCCGGGCTGCAGCATAGAGCTGAACTGCCGCTGCATGTAAGTCTGGTTCCCTCTGGAGTCTCCATCCTCCGGGACGATCTGAGAGCCGTCCTCCGCTTTGGTGAAAGTCACGGAGTGCCGCGCCTGCTGCCCCGGGGTTTGTCCTTTGCCGGTTGGGGTGGAGAAAGAAACTCTGGGGTCCCTTTTTTCGGTGGCCGCAGCACCCTTGACCTCAGCTCCCGGGCCCCGCGTTGGGGGCCCCGCTGAAGTGACAGGGCCATCCATGCCCGCGGCCGGGCTCCCGCCGTCTTCACTTGTTACGGCCCCATCCGCCTGCCTCTCCTGCCGGGAGATGAGGGACGACAGGCTCCCTGAAGTGGCCGGATCCCTTCGACAGTCTCCGTTCTTGTTGCATAGCATACCGACTGGCCCCGGCCCCGTCCCGGCCGCCTCTGACTGCGCTCTGGTGGGCGTGGAAGCCGCGTGCGTGGCCGCGCTGGCACAGGGACGCGCGAACAGGGCTGCTGCTGGCTCCTGGGGGCGCAGACTGCTCACTCCTAGAGCCGTGGACCATTGTTGGTGGAGTTCTTGCGCGCGGCGGATGCGGCCCCGCCTCCAACATGAAGGTGCTTCATCCTGGTTTCCCCGCTGCGCTCGCGCTCGCGCCCCGCGCGTGTCAGACTATGTTCTGGAGAGCGCGGCTGATGGAATTCATCCTCGGAATCTTCCATCTCTGACAAACAAATGGAAGCAGATTCCTTAGACCTGTGGGAGCGGGGTGGGGGCAAAACTCCATGAGCCTGGCTGGGGGGCAGGGCAGGTAGATTCCGTGGGCCCTGTGGGGGCTGTCAGCGTGGAGCACAGGGCGGGGGACCCCTCTCCTTCCCGCGCTCATCACCTTAGGGGCGTGAACTGTTGGTGATGAAGATTCTTCATATTTTGGGAAAAGGTGCAGGAAGTGGAAAACCACCCAGGGACGCCCATCCTCCTCCAATGACCTCACCTGATGACAGGTAAAGGTTACCGTCGGTCACAGCACAAGGTCAGCCTCTTTTCACTCAGCTGTTGATTCAAACAAACTCTTGGTTGGTCATCAGCCAATGGAACGCGCAGCCACAGTCAGCTGACCTGCTGGATGAAGGTGAACATCCAGAGGCTGCTGCTTCAGTGGTGTGGTGGCTCCACCGTGTGGATGATGGTGGTAAGTGCACAGCTCAACGGGCAGACTCTGGCTCTGCCAGCTTAGATCAACAGTCTCCAATGTTTTCTGAAATGATTTTATCGTTAAAGTTTTTGATTCTGGGAACTGTTTTCTGCTGCACAGAGTCTGATGTTCACTTGGTCTCCATTTAGATATTCAGTAAAAGTTGACTCAATCCAATTTAGGCCGAGACTAGACGAGGTCCCAAACAGCAGTTGGTAATATGGGACCTCTGTTCTGGCTCTGCCATCTGTTCCAAGGTCATCCAGGAAATTTAAAAAGGAGCATGACCTGCAGGCCGCACAATGGTGCAGTGGTTAGCACTCTCACCTCACAGTGAGACCCTGGTTCAAATCCCAGGTGGGACCTTTCTGTGTGGAGTTTGAACGTTCTTCCTCAGCATGTGTGGGTGTTCTCTGGGAACTCTGTGCATCATAGGTAAATTGGTTACTCAAGTGCCCCTAGGTGTGTGCGTGTGACCCTGCAACAAACTGGCATCCTGTCAAAAGTATACCCTGCCTGCTCCCAACAGTAGCTGGGACAGGCTCTGACAACCTTGTGACCCCAAAAGGGATGCAACAGTTTGAGAAAATGGAGGATGGTATGACCTGCGTCAGGAGTCAGACGTTTGGTGAAGACAGGTTCAGACAAAACGAGATCAGACTGACGTAAAACACATTCCTGTCATGTTCATCCAGAAAAATAACAGTAGCAGACTTGCTGATTTCCACACGTTTTTCTGATACATCTGGAAAATAAAATGGATGTTAGACTTTTGCTTGTAAATGATCTGTCTTTCTAATGTTGTCTTTGTACTGTAAAGTCTAAGAATTCATTCAACTTTAGTCAGCATTTCATTTTCCATCGCTCAGACCCAGACTCCTCGTCTTCAAGAACTTTAACTGCTGAGGAAAACTACACGGAAAGCCAGAATTCTGAGTTTAACAAAGTTTCTGTTGGATTTTCAGCGACTGCAACGAAAGTTGTGATCAATCGTGTTGAAAGCAGCACCGTCTCAGAACCATGAATCCTGACTGAAACTTAATCACAAATCTTCTAGTCCACAGTGAATAAAAATTAAACAAGCTCCACCTTTGACCTCCTTCCAGAAGGCAGTGTGGGGGTCAGGGGGTGTTAGCAGCAGACTAGAGATAGTGTCCTCCAGGTGCAGGTTGCTGGTCAAAGTCCCAGCACAAACCCAACAGTCCTTCCTTACCCTGTTACAGAGATGACCCAAAAAGCTCCAGTGAGGAGGGGGGAGCCATAGGGTCTGTGGTTGAACACTTTTGGACGTGAAACTAAATGAGAAAAGCAATAATGAATTGAAGTTTACTCCAATGAACGAATAAAAACCCAACAGGAACTGTCCAGTTTCCTTCCACTAGATGCTTCTAATTTCCCCCACAGAGGAAGTTCAGATGAATGTCTTTACCTTTAAATTAAGATGTTGAGATTCAGCCAACTCACAGGTTTGTACGTTCTCTGTAAAATGCCTGAATGACGTTTCTATAAACGGCGCCCAAGTGTAAACGGTTTAATTCAGATCTCAGAACCTCTAAATTCTGCAGATGAAACACAAGAGCAAAGCATGATGGGAAAAAGAACCTTAAAGTGAAGCAAATTCAGAGTTTCCATTAACACCTTTATTTTGCTTTGTGAAGGTTGTACAGTAGATGAAGGTACAACAATTATCACTTCTCTGGTTAAGTACTCAGCTCTTGTAACATCAATTACAACACTAATTTAAATGGAATATATGGCTTCTTAAATATCTACACAGTGAATAGAACAGACAGGTTTCAAACAAACGTTTCAGACGGAGGGAAGAAGTTCGCAGCAGCTTCAGACACGTCTAACGTTGCATCAGACAGAAGCAACAGTTCCATCTCTTGGTCCATAATCATTTAATGGACGTCAATCAGACCAAAAAAAAAAAAAAAAAAAAAAGTTTAGTGTGAAAAGAAAAACATTTATTAGAAGAAAAGTCACTCAAGTCATTTTCCTGAAAACCTCAAAACACAAATGTTAATGATTGCAGCATCTGAAGAAAGTGAAACCTTTACCAGGTAACAAGTTACCAAACCAAAACCACGCAGCGCTTGTTAAGGCAAACTAAAGTTCTACTACAGGAAGTCAGTGGTGGCTCCAGGTTACATCTCATGCTAAATAAAATACTCTCCACCACTTCCTGCTGGACTGGCAGTGTTGAACTATGACCACGTGTTAAAATTCTTATAAAAGTTCTGTAATCTCTCCAAGGATTTTTCCAGGCAGGAAATGAGTGAAGCTAAAAAGCAACGACTGAGGTTAGTGCAGGAACCACCACAATAAAAGCATCACAAACTAAGCACTGCTCAAACCAGAATCCTAATGATTTTTTACACTTGAAATGGCGTTTCAATTCATGCAGCCTGAAGCAGAAATTCACATCATTTCCACAATGTGATAAAAATCAAAATACAAACTAAGAAAAAAAATGTTTTAAAAAAAAGGATTTTAACATGAACACCCAACCACAGGTACTTTGCAGAGAGCACATGTTAATGCAACAGAATGCGACTCCTCGCTGTGACTGCAGCTCGGTCTGAAAAAGAGAGAACAAATGTTCAGACGCTTTACGTGATCCACAGCACAGTTTGTACAAACATGCACGAAGAGGTTAAAGACCCACTCCAGTGAAAATTCTTGTGGAATTTTCTGATGGGGGACATGTAAAAAAAAAAATGAAGCTCAAATGGCATCTCTAACTATTTCTTTATTCAAATCGTTGTGAATCAGGAGCAGACAAAAGAAAAAAAATGGTGTTGGAGAAAGCCTGTAGCAGTGACATAAGTGCTGCAACAGGACACGAGCTTCCTGCTCTGATCTGATTTGTTTTTGTGTTTCTTTTTCTCTTCTCCTTTGTTGCCATGGCGTCTTTTCTTTGGTCTGTCTTAGATCACAGGTTTTTGGATTTTACTATAAAAATGGCATCATTATAATTAAACATCCCCTGGAAAAGCTGGGAAAAGGATCAATAGATGATCGGAGTGGGGCTTTAATACAAAAAGGAATGTTTACGCTAATAAACAGAACGCATCCAAGTCATCCAGACTCACTTCAGCCTTTTAGTTGGAGTTTCTTTGCCGCACGTTCTTGTCTTTGTGGTTGGCAGTGGAATTGCTTTTCCTGGAATATAAATAAATTTCCTTAGTTTGATGTATGAAGAAAAGACTAAACAAACCATTCAAATGTACTTACAGGGGAGCAGCTCCTGAGTCATCGTCTGTACAAGAGATCAAAACAAAAACATATGTGACATGTTCAAACACATGTGAATGCAGACATATCTGTCAAAGTTCAGCTACATGGTGGAAGCATGCCTACCAGGTATGTTAAAGGTAATCAGAACCACAAGTGTCTATAAGAGGAATTTTAAACATTTGACTGTTGTAATGAACTCTCCTGTTGGTCCTTTGGTCACAATGACTCATGCAATGCAAGCACATGACAATGCTGCAGTATGCGAGAAGGTAAACCTTAACCAGGTAAGCAGGTAAAAACAAACATGTCCTGACATGAGCATTCACAGTAAGAGCTTCAGGAAAAACGTTCCATCTGTGAAACCAAAAGGATGAATGAGACAAGTGTCGGCTGAGGTAAGCCTCAGGCCTGCCCGTCATTGGTCATGCATAAGGCTGAAGATACAGAGGGCATGCAAACCTCTGCCCACACCCCTCCACGCTAACCTAACCAGTTCATGTTAACCAGTGTAATATTTGACTCTTTCATTGGCTCAAACATGGACCTGATTTAAGTCCAAAGGTTCAGACTGAAGCTTGATCTCCAGCGGGATTCAGGGCCAGTGAAAGAGTGACCAAAACCTCAAGCGTCTTAGAAGTGGTCACTATGAAAGCAGGTATGACTCCCATAGCCTCACATCCTCATCTCAGCTCAACCACTTCAGTCTGACATGCAGCTTTTTTCACTTACCAAAATGCAAAGTCAGCAGCGAACAGAGAAGCCAAAATATAAAAATCAAATAAAATCGAATAAAAATGGTTTCAAAACCAATTTCTGAGATGTACTTGAGAAGAAATGGTGAAACCCAAAAGTAACAGGTCACATGACCTCAAATGTAAAATATGTTCCTGAGGTGTATGGGGGGAAAAAAGGCAACAAGTTTCAGAGTAAAAACCCAGTTCTTCCTGCAGAAGGAAAAAAAAGAGAAGTCCCTTGTGATCCCTTCAGATCCTTCACAACAAGGCCCGACTGTATACGAGAACTGGACTGAGTGACCCCGTCCCCCTATCGAGAGAAACCAGTTGAGGTGGCTCAGGCATCTGGTCCTGGACGCCTTCCTGAGGAGGTGTTCCAGGCATGTCCCACTGGAGAGACAGTCTCTCGGCTGCTGCCCCCACAACCCGGTTCAAGATGAGTGAAAGAAGATGAATATGTTTTTCTGTAGATCAAGTAATAAACTGACCAGGCGCCTTAATAAAAGTAGGTGGAGCCTGCTGGGCCCACATCCAACGATCAAAGCATTTCACAGGTTTTCTGTAGCCGCCTTTCAAGTGGTAGGGTTGTGGCCTTCCAACAAACTTATTCCTGATTGGACAATGGTTGCCATAGAAACAATGACTCAGACTGACTAACCATTAACGCTTACTGACATCTGGCTCCAAGATGGCACATGCATATCGTGTAAACATGTGGTACGGGTAAACCATGTTCTATGGATGACATCACACTCAGTCCAGTTCTCACATACAGTCAAGACGTCAAGTGGAGCTGTAAGGAACATTTTAGGAAACTGCAACCTGAGCATCTCCATTTTTGAGAGGTGTAGTTGAAACTGGTGGACGGCGCTTCACCAAAAAGATTCCTGAAAAAACAGTTCAGCAAAAAGGAAAAAGACAGCAGGAAGTGCCAGCTTTGGACTGAAGCCATGTCAAGGACCATCATGCTGTCAGAAAGAGTTCAGCACCTTCAGACAAGAACAATTAAACCCAACTTCAGCTCTCATCCAAGCATTAAAACCAAGAAATTCTTTGTACCAAAGCGCTCAGCGGAAAAGCCCCATAACAATTACAAAATAAAGATTCTAATAAATTCTAACCATAGCAGATCGAGTGTTTCAAATTCATGTCAACTGATGCATTTCTACGTACCATCATTAACCTCGTCGGGCTTTCTCCTTTTCTCATAAATGAAGATGATGGTCACAAGAATGATGACCTCAGCCACAATCCCGAGGAAGGGCCACAGAGCAGCCAGGCGACTGCGCACACGCAGGTGGATTTTGTCCTTGGCCGTGCCGATTTCATTGGTTCCAGCACAGACGTAGTTTCCAATATCCGTCTCAATGTTCAGATCGTTGATGGTCAGCACCGTCTTATTGGGGGTGCTCTTTATCTCATATCTGTCACCGGTGCCATTGGTAAGAAACTGAGGGCCAAGTTGGAGACAAGTTAGACAGAAGTCACAACCCCAGACTCATACTTTGCAGCTACGCACCTTCTGGTTGCCATCCTCTTCTTTGATCCAAACCCAATCAGTGGGCAGCGGGTAACCGTGAGCCAAGCAGGTCAACACCCCTTTGTCATTCTCACTGCCATGCTCCGAGTGTTTGTAGGCAGACACATGTGGGACAGCTGTAAAAATGATCAAAGATGGAGTTAAAACGACATTAAATCCATTTCCTTTATCCACAGCTAACATGAAGCAGTTTTAAACTGTTGTCCAATAGGACAGGCTGCAGAGCTCTGACAAAGGCATGACTGTTAATCACTGGACTTCAGGCAGAATTCTGTTCAGGGAACATTTGCTGTCTGGGCTGCAGAGAACCAGAAAACATTCAAGCAGCAAAGCAGCTTGTGGTTTTTCTAATTAAAGTCGAGTGAAGATCCAACAGTGACGTCAAACACGGCGAAGAGAACACTTCTTGTAAAGTCTAAAAAAAAAACTTAAAATGCTAAAAATTAAAACAAAAAAATCTCAAAATAAAACGATCACAAATGTAACCTTAAAGTTGTTTAAAAACGTATGAAGTAATGTTACATTTTAACTTACTTTTGACCTCAATCGTCTTAGTCACCTGAGGATCGGTCTCAAACACACATTCATACAGTCCAGCCTGCACATGAGTGATCTTGTCCAAACTAAAATGAGAAGAAAATGATTGCGATAAAAATAGCACACTGTGGTCTTTGCTTCAACAAACCAAATACATTAATAAATCAGTTTACAGATAAAAGTCCCACTCTGATCATCTTCTGATCCATTGTCAAAACATTCCCAGCGGTCTTTATTAGGATTGTCCCAAAACCAAAAAACCCTGTCGTTTTACAGGACTTCACTAGAAAGTCACCTCTAAGTTGACGGGCAGGACTGTTGGCGTAGAGCAAGCCCCCCCCTCCTGTCACTCATAACTGAGCACTGCTTATATTCTCTCATGCAAACCTTACAGCCCTTCACACCCCAACCTCACATTACTGGTGCAACAAAATGGTTAGGAATTTGGGCAATCCAGCCGTACAGTTGAGTCACACCAGCTCACAAAAATTAAATTTTGAACACAGCAATGCCACAAGAACATGTTAAAGACACCATCTTGATCGGAGTGGACCTCGAAGCTTAATGACAAGTTCACATTTGTTACGTGAATGGAAAATTAAGGTCAGAAAAAGTGGTTCTCTTCTCCCTGCAGTGAAGCTGCACGTCTTCACGGTTCATCTCTGTTATCATGGATGCAACCAGAGGCAGAAATGTTGGGAGCACCCATGCAGAGATACAGCAGTAACATCACTAGACATGAACAATTGGTACTTTGATATAAAAAAAAAAAAAGAGGTCAGAAAGTCTACATATTCATTAAAGCAATGCGTTTTTGTAATTCATTATCAGTAAAAAAAAAAAAAAAGGAAAAAAACTGCACATCTTCCCATTCAGCTTTTTGGTCGATTCATATTCTTACCGATAAACTGCATAAGATGCAGAAGACTTTGAGTCATCAATGACTTTGCCATTGTGTTTCCAGAAGGAACCAGAACTTGGAGATTAGAGTCAGTCAGGTTACAGCTGAGCGTGGCAGAAGTCTGGTTGATCACTTCAGAAGACCCAGTCAAGATAACTGGTTCTTCAAAAAACAAAAACAAAGAGTAAATACAAATTCATACATAGCTGTATAATCACCATATAGATAATTATATAGGTTATCTTTAGCTAAACAGTAGCTAATGCTGTGATCTCAAAATTAGTGTTTCCAAATCATTCCATATTTACAGTATCTAATCTGTAAATATGGGCCACAACAGGTTAGTGTTGCTATTCAGCACAGTCACATTTAACTCAGGAGGAGATAACTTGTGGAGAGAGCTCCTCAAAGGGAGAAACTCTAAGCTGATGACGAGGTACAATGAACAAAAAGGAAAGAGGAAAGGTTAACTCTACTACAGAAAGGTCATGGGGGCGTGGAGGTCTCAGATACACGCAGAAGAAGCAGAGTCTGATTCACTGTGGAGTTTATGGCACAGCCGTCAAATCTTCAATCTAATCCTTATTTTAATTACAGTCCAGCAGGCAGAAAGATGCTGTACGGATACAGACATTTTACAGCTCGTTGCCTCTTCTGTGCTCATGGGTTAGTAATCTGAACTAAGCACAGGAAAAAGGAGCATTTACAGTGTTAGTAAGAGGGAAAGAACTTTTTCCACCTAACAGCTGTGTAAATCTTGCCATCTGAAACCTTTTGTTTAACTTATGCACATCAAAAGTATGCGTTTCACTTAAAACCTTAAGAAACAAACAGCCAAATTTCACCTCAATGTGGTTTTGTATCATTTTTATTTATTGAATATATAAAAACTTTTGCAATAAGGAAAAGTGTGGGAGGGGTTACTTAAGGCATCAGATTGAAGGAACAACCCGTTTGGGCCGGAGGATTAAGGATCAGCCAGAACAGGTTTCAAGGCCACTTTCACCTTCTACGGAGAGCTGCTGTGCTTTTGGAGGAGGGATGAAGGGATGGGAGGGATCTGGACCAAAGCAACGGGACAGTTGTGTGCAACAGGATCTAAAAAAGGTCCAGAACTTCACTAATACAGAGAGAATCACTTCGACCCGACCCTCCTTGTGGCTCTTCTGTCACTCACTTTCAATCACAATAATGTTTGCCTGCGAGCGGATCCACTTGATTTTCGGAGTCTTCTTCAGATCATTGCGGTCGGGATCGTTGGAGGCGCGACACTCGTACGTGCCGGAGTCCTCAAGGGAAAGTCCGGTGAGGTGAATGGTGCTTGCGGCATGTTCAATATATGTGGCATTGATCTTTACATGGCTGTTATGAGCCCCATCAAACAGCTGGGTGAAGGTCTCATTGGACTCCTCACCTTCAACAAACCACCACTGAACCTCCGGTATGGGCTTCCCTATCACCTCACAATGCAGCTCTGCACTGTCATTGATTAGTTTCATTTGAGAGAGGGGGGATCTGATAAAACCCGCTGATTAGCAGCAGACGCAGCAAGCAGATGAATTTAGAAAGTGATGGGTTCAAAACAAAATGTTGGATGAGTGATAAAAATGAAATGTTAGGGAGGGAAACAGAATACAGAAAGAGAAAAAAAAATGTTAAAATGAAAATATGACAGCAGACACGTGAATAAAGACATTTTCATCAGATTAACAGATTCAAATGATTCAATTAAAAAAAATGCACAAAAGCTTTAAGGATGACCAAAGCAGACATCAATGTAAAGCAAAAAAAACACCACAAGTATGGAGGTTTAGAGAAAGGAACAAATTGATCATTTGGGATAATGAGTTTAATGGTCATCCCTAAAATATGAAGACAAGAATGGCAACAATACAGAGCATTTGCAGAATAACAAAAAAAGTAAACTGTTGAGAAAATGCAGAGAGCATGTTTACTGAGCTGAACCAAGCACGTTACTGTGCTGTTTAAGTAGGTTAACAGGAATGTTCTGCCAGGCATTGATTGAATGGAGGCTTTGTTTCACATATCTGAATGTGGAAACTGCAGACGACACGTTCAGGTTCATAAAATTCTCACGATGATGCTGCACAAAACATTTTTAAGGGAAAGTTCAGAGTCCTGGGAAAGGTTTGAGGCCAGAACAGTCTGCAGAGCGTGACCACATTCCTGTGTGGGGATTAATAATAAAACTGACATCTGCTGGAAAAACCTGGGCCAAAAACATTCGTTTTAACTTACACATCATGTTCTATGGGGTCAAATTGGGATCAGCTTAAAGTGAATGAAAAACCAGATTGCAAATTCAGGGGGGAAAAAATGAAAATGTGAAATGTTTTTAGAAAATTTAAAAACATCTTTAAACTCAAAGTGCAAATTGTAAACTTGAAGGAATTATTGAAAATGCGAAAATAAAATAGTAACTTCGAAAGAAATATATTATTAAAAGTTTATTTTATATTTATTTACGTTACGCTGCTGCCCAGCTGATCCATATTGGGGGCGGGGCTTTGAGCTCATTGGTCACTGGGACATTTCCCATGGGTGACAGTCAGGACTCCTCTCTCCCTTTGAACACTTCTCTCTTGTCAAAGGTCATCCCTTCATAGAAAATAAGTCCAGACTTAATTCAATCAAGACTTGAATCACATGAAGATTTACACAACGTTGGCCGGTAGAGGGCAAATTATTTTCATTTGCTTCAATTGCAGAGGGCTGTTAAAAGCTCTTCCCTCTCTGTTAAGGTTAGAATCAGCCTCAAATCCGCTGCTTCCGGGTTCGGACCTGCAGCATCAGTGCTTCCAGGCTGCATTTTTGGCTCAAACTTTATGCCGGATCATAGGGCTGCAGGAGCAGGTATGTAGGTTGTGTGGAAATTGCATTTTTCTTTTATTTTTCTTATATTCAAACAGTTTTAGGTTTGAATATTTATTTTCATTAAAGTTTTATAAAATGCAATAATTTTTTTTCAATGTTATATTTCAAGTTTACAATATTATTTTCCAAAAATTCCTTCAAGTTTACAATTTGTACTTTTGAGTTTAAAGATGTCTTCTTCAAGTTTTCAAAAGAAAATTTCGAATTTGTCATTGACTTTAAGCTGATCCCAATGTGTCCCCACACTGTTCAGAGTGAGAGTGGTCCAGGAGCAGAGCGGGCCCTCACCACTACAAACCAGGATTCTAATGGCTTCCTGCTGTTGAAAGGTCACCTTCACAGCAAAGGCTTGTTCAAAGTTCAGATTAAATATAGCCCAGGAATATGAGCTGACATTACCAACATTATTCACGCATGAATCCAGAAAATGCAGTTTACAGCAAACAGTCCCGCACGGATCACTCATCAGAGCTGAAGTTTTTGTGCTAACTTTGCGTTCAGAAGCAGCTGCTGCTGCTGCTGCTGCACACTCCGGCTCCACAACGGAGAACGTTTTCCAGCCGGTGGTCATGTGTTCAACACCGAGAACTAAACTGTTTAAAGTCTAAGATAATCCGAATGTGATCCGGAGTTCGAACAGGTTCACCGCCTTTTTGCTTCCAGTTACACATTAAAACTCGGCTGGAAGGAAGCGAACCAAACAGCGGCAGCAGACAGACCCTGATCGCAGAAACACGAACGTCTTTTCGGTTGTTTGTTCCGTTCGTAAGGTCCGCGCGGACAGGAGTCCGTGAACTCATGCGGGACGCCGGTGGAGCGCGCGAGCCAAACACCGGCCAACAGGCCGCGTGACCGACGTCCTTAAAACGCCGCTTCCATCGACAGCGCAGCGAATGGACGCCATTTAATCTCGGTTACCAATCACGTCAAACATTACGCAATTGTGAATCCACTTTTTCACCGGACGGTCACGTGACATCAGACATTACGGTGGCATGTACTTTATGTACTACAGAGGAAACACCTTACGTAAGCCTCATCTAACAGTATTGTTTAATCAAGAAATGGACCGGAAGTGTACTGGGTCGGCAACTAGCTTCATGTTTTGCTAGCCGTAAAACGTCGTTTTATAGAAGCGGTCTGAAGAAGAACATGTCCGAACCGTGAAGCATCGGAATGGGTTCTACACCAGCTTACATGACCGTGTGAGAACCGCTGGAACCTCAGAAATTGAAAACTAAAGAAGTCAGAAAAACAACATGACATGTTGGCGGTAAGGGCAAAGTCTACACTGATAACCAACATGGCCGACATGAATGTCTTACCTGTGCCCGCGTTAGCGCGACAACAGCCAGCAGCAGGGCAGTGACGGCCCATAAGAACTTCATAGCGGAGACGGACTGCCACCAAAGAACCGAGAGAACTGTCACCGCAGCCTCCTTCCACAGTCAAGCGTCCGGCGGGCTGAGCGTGCAGTCCACTGCAGACCGTCGTCCTCTCCTATGACTCTGCGGACACGCCCTTATCAGCACGTAGGCGTGACGTCACTCGTGTGGGTGCGGCTTTTAAACCCCCTGCGCAGCGTGTTTTTCTCTGGTCCGGCTCCTCCAGCAGAGCTTTCCGAACACGGAGCCGTGGAGACGGACAAGCAGGTTAACAGCGGCAATCAGACCCGAGGTTTCAGGAAAGGGGCAAGATTCAAACGATTTCAATGACAATTCTATTTCTGTGTTTTAAGCATCTTTTTGTCATTTTCTGATGATGGAAATACAGAAATACAATAATAGAACTGGACTTATGAGTATTTCGTTGTTTAAATGGGAATCAGCAGACAAAAAAAATCTTTCCTTTGGTCTTTTCCCTCCAGAAGTCGCACAGCCAATCATCTTCCTCCATCTACCTCTGTCTTCTGCATCCTCTCCTCTAACTCCAGCTTCCTTCATGTCTTCATTCTCTGCATCCATAAACCTCCTCTTTGGTTTTCCTCTATATTTCTTTCCTGCAGTTCCAGACTCAGCATCCTTCTACCAATATATTCACCGTCTCTCCTCTGGACATGACTGAACCATCTCAGTCTGACCTCTGACTTTATCTCCAGAACCTCTAACATGTGCTGTTCCTCTGATGGACTCATTCCTGATCCTATCCATCCTGGTCATTCCCAGAGAGAACCTCAGCATCTTCATCTCTGTTACCTCCAGTTCCTGTCTTTTCCTCAGTTCCTCAGCCTCTAGACTGAACAACATGGCTGCTTTCACCACAGTTTAGTTCATCTTTCCTTTCATTTGAGCTGAAACTCTTCTATCACACATCACACCTGACACTTTTCTCCACCCGTTCCGTTCTGTCTGCTCTCACTTCTTCACTCTCTCCATTATATGACTGTTGACCGTAGATACTTCAAATCCTTCTTCTCTCTTCTCCTTGTAACCTCACTCTTCCACTTCGGTTCCTCTCATTCACACACATGTTCAATATCTTGCTGTAGCTAATCTTCATTCCTGTCATTTCCAGATCAAACCTCCAGCTCTCTAGTTTCTCCTCGACCTGTTCTCTGCTCTCACTACAATCTCAATATCGTCTGCAAACATCAGTTAAAACTCCTGTCTACTCTCCTCAGTTCTCAGTGTCCCACTTCTTCTTAGCTAGAAGCAGACAAAAAAACTGTTTCAAAAAGATTGTATTTGTGATGTAGAAAATATGCTGGGAGGAGCACATGTTCTCTGCTCCACTCCATTCTGATTCATCCACTTGCAGACAAACAGGTCCATGAACGTCCTCGTTGTCCTCGTCTGATGAATCCAATAAACTACTGCTTATCTGTAGAAAGCTGAGACCATGTTCGAATTCCCTCCCTAGTCCGAACTACTAAACTATGAAGTGCAGGAGTGTCTTGTCCTCTGGATATTAAAAACAGACGCCATGCTCAGTACTTTTCTTTTTAAAGCGGCAAATATGACATAACCCATTTCAAGAAGTAAAAATCAAATGAAAACGAGCATTTAAAGAAGACTTATGAATCCAATAGGATCTGATGATAACTTGGATGGTTTTCAAAAACATTCATGAGATTTTTTTATTCACAAATGGATTCAAACACAATGCATTGTGGTCTATATTCACAGTGAGCATTTATGCACACTGTTTTTCACAGAGACTTCTGGGAAACTTCTAGGACACAAAAGGGCAAACGCACTAGCGAGTGCACTATGTAGTGAAAAGTGAAGGAATTTGGAAACAAACTATGTCCTAGAAAATGACAGATTTTTATAAATGTAATTCATCAAAATTAATTTAAATTTAAAAGTTCAAAATCATAATTCAAAGAGCACTGGGAAGGCTTTGAAAACAGACCAGAAGATGATCAGAGTGGGACTTGAAAAGTTGTCAAACCTTAAATAAAAATGTGAACCGCCTGGTGTATTAGTGTTTTACATGAGCCCATTTGTAAATTGCCGTCATTTTTATTTAAATTTCATGAAAACAATAAGAACGTAACATGTTTTTTATACATGGCCCAGAAAGAAAAACATTTAATCCAGGAAATCACCTGCAGTTAGCAGAGACCAGAGGTCATTTTCACTGGAATCAAATTAAAAACACACATTTTGAACATCTGGATAAACAATCGGTGTTGATTGGTCTCCTTTAGCATCTTGACCTGTACTATAGGTTCTGCATGTGACCACATATTGTAGATGACTTACTGATGGCAGAATAATTTACTAATAAAAGGCCTGTAATGACAGCAGAAGGAAGAAAATGTTAGGAATGATGGGAATTCCAACCTTTAACCATCTTTCATCACAGCCTCTCATGCAGTCCTTACAATCCGTATTCTTTACTGAATCAACAAGAGTCCAGTCACTGTGTTTTAGTCACTAAATGCTGTCTGCAGTTCATAAAGCATCATTCACTGTAATGAGAGCTTACATCTATGTTTAAAAAATGGTGACAAAGAATCACAATAACTCACTACTAAGGTGCGATTCATCAGTAATTGTTAAAGTGCCTAAAAATCAAGGTTGATTGAACGTTTACATTGTAAATTCAAGATCCAAGTCTCTAAATCAAACCTGCCCCCCCACTCCTAAGAACAATTCTTACTCAGGTCTTTGATGCTAAAACCCCAGGGTACCAGAGACACACAATGCAGAGGAGAAACACCCAAATGGTTGAACAATAAAGGGAAGTAAAATGTAATTCTCCTCTTGATGTTTAACAAACCAGAGCAGCAGTGACGGGTTTCAGACGGAGGTTGTTGACTATGTGCATTCTTTCCTTTAAAGGAACATGACCTGAAGACCTTCTTATCCATTGAAAACAAATCCACAAGTGTTCACTAAAGTGTTTATTGTTCCCAGCTGCTGTGCGGCTTTGCAATGCATCAAAAGAAACAGCATTACAGTGAAAAACAATCCTTCCCTCAGAAAATAAATACATACAAGCATGTTTCTATTGCCAGGAAAATCGATTTGTTTGAGTAGAACGTCAGGCACTCTTTACATAGATTTGACTGTGACAGCGCCCCTAAAAGCTGATCTAAAAAGCATAATGAGAATGACAGGCATGAAATGAGCACCCTGATATTTCATGCTTTCATTCCAGGACATTTTTTGTTAGGAAAATAATTTTTTCCTAGAAGTTTCAGAATCTGCCATCAAGTTAAAATGCAGTGAAGTTTTTTTTCAGGAGGATTCTGGGAAAACTGAATGTTTTTATTAAATTTAAGATTCATTTTGCACTTTGCAAAGATAACTTTAATTAAATAAATGATACTTAGTATACGATACTTAGCAAGTGGATCTTTAAAACAAAGTAATGAAAACAACTCATCAGCGAGTGCGGACAAAGCTCCACCTAAAGCTCAGAGGATCAGGATTTCACTCCTCATCAGTGGTGCACTTAACCACTCCGTCACACCAAAACTGCCTTTAAAAAGGAAAACGACATGTTTTTCTGCACCATGTTCAAAAGTGAGCCATCTTAAATTAAATAAGTCTAGAAATAAAACATAAATCGACTGTTGTGTTGTTTCTAGGCTTCTACCTTTGGATTTTTTTTTCAAATCTTCTCTTCTTGTGAGGTGCTTCTCCTCACTAAGTGTCCGTGCTTCTCCACATCTTCACTGTCGGAGGTCGCATTCCAAGCCTCCGCCTTCCACTGTTCGCATTCCCGATGAAGGTGAGGGCAAGGCATCCACCAGAAATGCATACCAACGTGTATCGCTTACCCCTGCATCAGGCCATGTTCTTGTAGTGAGATGCCGGGGCCCCAGCCTCACAAGGGGAGGCTCCGCTCTAAACGGCTGCAGCCTCGGAGCTGGAAACTGCTCACAGGGACGCACACAAAAACCCGTCTATGAGTTATCAGTGGAATTCTCATTGCTGGTGGAAGTCGATGACTGAGGGGTTGAGGAGGTGGAGGAAGATGAGGAGGATGAAGGGGAGGTGGTAAAGTTCATCCCTGATAGATCTGGAGGGTTTGTTGCTGTGTTCTGCCCGCTTAAGCTTTTCCTGCACACCGGACATGTGTCATGCTGGTGAAAATAAACATGGAAGCGTTTTAGTGTCACAGCTAATGTTTACCCGTCAACACCCAGACAGGTAGACGTTTACTGCAGGTGGGTCATGTCTCATACCTGCTCCAGCCAGGGACTATACAGTCATTGTGGAACATGTGATTACACGGGAGCTGCCTCACATTTTCTCCAACACTGTAATCTTCTTTACACACCGGGCATTCTAGTCCAGAAGCTGAAAGACACAACATCCTCACATTACATACAGCCACACCCAACAAAACTCTAACTGCTCAGAACTTTAGCTTCAAGATCTCCTGGTTGATGCTCACACTGCAAATCAATGAAAAATTAAGTGTTTTCTTAAACTGTTGAAAGTATCATAAAAGTCCAGACAATAAATGTTTTTCATAAACTTCTTCTTTTGTGGTCATTTCAAACCTTAAACCTTCTGCAAAAAAGCTTTAAGCTAAACCAGAGAAGGCCGTTGGGAGTGGAGATGTCCCAATCAAGGTTTTTTTGCAATCTGATTGTGAGTCGTTTGATTTTGAGAATCTGCCGATACAGAGTACCAATCTAATACTTTTGGAAGACATTAAAACATGTCAAATAAACAGATCCAGGATTTGCCAGTTTTTCATTTTATTTTCCTTATTTTTATCAATTAATACTTAAAACAGAGCACTTCTGTGAAGTAGCTTCAACAATCGAGCAAAAATAGTGAAACTATGAACTACAAAAATAAGTGAAAATCAGTCATGTGAGAAAGTTTGGTGACTGCAACTTTAATATCTTCAGAACTATTGAACAGCTTTGATCAGATGCGACTCAGATCTCCATAAAAATTCAAATGACTTTCTTGAAGCATAAATATGATGATGAGTATTCATGACCAGATCATGTCAATGTAATTATGTATTTGTTTCAGTTGTTGAGACATTGTCAATTTGTTTTTTGGATCACTTTTACCTGGAGCTTGCACTCCGTAGATAGTTGCTGCAGAAGTTTCGAAAAAAATCTTTTTTCTTTTGAAATGCCTTTTTAAATCATTATTTGAATGAAGACAAACCAATAGAGGAACTTGTTGACAGTTTAAAATGTTTATTTAAAGTGTTCTTGATAGCAGAAGTCAGAATCTGTGAATATCATTAACTTTCTTGAACAGTTTTTGTGCGCCTCCTAAAACTAGCGCCGTATTCTGCTGCATTTTCCTGCAGTCAAATGTTGCGATCCGTTCATGATATGCAGACTTCTAGTAGAGGACTTATCTGTAATAATAAGTTTGAATTGTAAAACACTGATCATGACTTTGAAGATAAAATAAATATCAGATCCCTAACCAGGATGCAAAGTCTGATTTCAATTGAGTCTGTAACTATGTGATTTGGCCTGATTTAAGATCATTCGATCAGATCGGGATCGGAAAAAAGGGTAAAGAACTGTTCCAAATGTTAAAAAAGGAGCTGTAACCTGCAGCTTGTTCTGTTTCTGAACACATTCACTTACCAACATGCTCATCGGTGACTTGAACTGTAGGAAGACTTTTTATTTTATCCCTATCAGCTGGCGGCGGACCCGTGTTCTCAAACTGGTTTAATAACTAAACATTGGAAAAGTGAGAAGAGTAAGAGTAAGAGAACATGGAAATCGGATTCAGTAACCTTCATGCGGCGGATTAACATGTTTCCTTTTACTTTATGGTGAATTCCCATGAAGGAATACCTGTGTTATAATTGCATCAAGGCCATTGGCCCCCCAGGCATAGTCCATAGGATTTGAATGAAGAATTCCCCTAAAACAACAAGATGTTAGAGCAAAACTAGTGCTGATAAGAAAATAATCACAATATGCAGCTTTTGAACAAAAAAAAGCTAGAGAGAAAACGTTTCCCTTTATTTTTATGTCTGAAATGTTTACATGTATAAAGTGTTAACTCAGAAGTGTAATGTGTGTGCACAAAACACATCAACAGTACTTTAAAGACCTTAATGCCTGCAGTATTACTGCAAGAAAACAAAGATGCTGATATACAGTCATAAGAAACAAACACTGTGTTTCTGCACTTTAAAGGGTCCGGGTGAATACGCGATTCTGATTGGCTGCTGGGTGTGGATACACTCCTAAAAAATGAGAAGTCTGGGTCACAATGTTCTATTTGTGAAAGCTTCTTTAAAACAAAAATTTCCTTCATGATCTGGACAAAAAGAAGTGGTAAGAGGTGAACTTTCTTAACTGATGCTTTATTTAACCAACCGGGACGCTCAGCATATATATCGCTTTCCTTTCCCGCTGCAATTCAAAGTCGCTGCACGCTCAGTGACGTATTGTCATGTTACTGTGACAACGGGCCGCGATACGTATCAAATAGTCCGCCTTTT
This sequence comes from Oryzias celebensis, assembly GCA_014656515.1. Lineage (NCBI taxonomy): Eukaryota > Metazoa > Chordata > Actinopteri > Beloniformes > Adrianichthyidae > Oryzias > Oryzias celebensis. The sequence continues at coordinate 1,019,366 of BNCR01000004.1, forward strand.
GTGAAAAAGCGATCTAAACCTAAAAAATTATAAGAATAAATACTAAAAATCGACTGAATATTTATCTCTTTTGTGAGAGACCATAGTATAAGGGGGGTAGTAAGTATCAGTAGCTTCGCCGAGTGTAATTAATTAGTACTTTAATTAGTAATATACTTTAGAATCAGACTTTTCATTCATCCTGATTTGGCTCCATAGTTTTTGTGCATTAGATTCCAGAACTTACCAGGGTCCAACACCAATATTTGGCATTGCAGTGGGTGCAATTATTCCATTTACTAACTGCTGAATGATTCTACAAAAAATAAAAGAATTTGAAGTTAATGAGGAAGGATATACAGTTACATAAATCTGCAAGGAAGCAGTCAAAAACATCAAAAGAACATCAAAACTTTAGTTACATTGCAGCTCTTACCCTTCTAAAGTAGGAACTCCTTCATGCCTCCCAGTTTGTCGTCGTGCACTGTGACGAGTTCTGGGTTGTCTAGCACCGTATCGTTGCCGTGACGCTGTTTCCCGTTCCCGGCGGTTCTCAGCATCCCTGTTGTCTTCCGGTCTAAGTCCCCCACCGAAGTCAAAGCTGTCGTCAAAAACGCTGAGGGAAAACTGACCGTAGCCTGATGGGAATGTAAATAAGTGCTGGTCCACATTCTGGAACACAAACATAACAATGCAGACAGATTAAAAAACTTGTTCTGAAAAGTTAAATATGTTTTCACATCAGCCCAAACATTTCAGAAATGTTCAAAAGGTTTTTCTGATCGTCACTGCAAACTCCAGGTCTATGGAAACATCATGTAGCATTTCAGTATGGGGAGGAGAAGGTTTCATACTTTCTTTTTCCACTGCAGTCACATGGACTTCATGAAACTAGCAGTAACTCCAAGCTGCATGTTAAGCATCACAGCCAAGACTTAGATAGTGGCTGCAAAAGCAGAAGTAGCAAAAGCAGAAGTATCATTGCAAAACTGGATAAGCACAGACGTCAATAGAAGCAGCTTTAAAAAACGCTGACTCTATTACACAACAGTGTGCATAACAGAGCCAGACTGAGGCGAAAACACAGTCTGAGTAAAGACCAGATTAGAAACCTCAAAAGGTTGTTGATTCTGGGGCCCGCTGGAGATTGTGGACATGGAGCCATTGTCAGCACTAAAGGGGACAAATAGTTGACAAAGTTATGAACAAACTTTCTAATGTTACAGGAAAATGCCAACAAATGTACAATATTAATACTCTATGTGCATTTTTTTGCCAATTTTTAAATTTTAAGTCTCATTCAAACACGTACAAACATTTGGCTTCAATTTTACTGAATTCTCATGGTTTCATCTTAGTTTAACATTACCTATAAACTCAAGTCATGTAAAAACGCCAATTAAAAAACATGTGTAGAGCCAAATGAAAAGGAGACCACTGAACACAGTTGAGCTGAACTCCAGCTGGTTTCTTATTCAACTCACCTCCTTTCATCCAGCAGCTCCTCAATGAACCCAGACTCACATCTGGGACACGTATACTCCTACGAAAACAACAAAATTCAACCAGAATCATTCATGCTGCTGCTCCTCCTCATTAAATATGTGGAATACTGTGTACTATAGCTGTATTAAAAAAAGAAAAATTTAATTCATTTGAAAAATATGCTGGTGATGCTCTGTGCTAAACAATGCTATGTGTTAGTGTTTCTGTAACAACAGCTGCAGAAGGATTGAATGAGCACATAGTGTGGGCATAATGAAAAGAAGTGCTAAACGTTTATCTAAAGATGACTAAGATAATTAAAGTTTGAATGTAAAAATTAAGAAAAAGCAGCTCCTTATCTAGATTCAAATATAAGTGAGAATACAACAGTTATTTTAAAGCATGAGGAACTCTTGACATCTCCCTCCACACAGAGCGGCTGCGTGGCTCTCCAGGGGGTTATGGAAACAGGGGAATCGAGAAACAAAAAAAGGGACCAGATGATAGAAAAATATGGCAAAGTCAGCAGAAAGTAAACACAAAGTGTACTCTGATGACCTTCAGGTTAATACTGGTTTTGACTTTTGCTCTAATCTGACTCTTTTACACAGCAATTAATTAGCTAACAATGAATCACTGAACTGACATGTCTTCAAGTTGTGAATACTGCATTCAGAAATTCTCTCTTTATCTGAACTGTAAGTAACAGCAGTTAAAAACCAGGGATGAGGCCGTTCCAACCATTCTGATAAAGAAACACGTCATCATTTAAAACAGGACCACAGTATAAAGAGGAGATTACTAATCCAGTATTTTTCAATCTGATGGTGAATATCTCAACCAGCTGTTGTGGCTGGTTTACATGTATGTAGTTTCTTTTCTTTGTTCCTGCCGATCAACACTCTGATCACATCAACACGGAAACCTGAATTCAGTTGAAAGCTTCTGAAAGCCTTCAGATTAAACTGGAGATTAGAGTTTTCTTGAAACATTGATGAGATTAGACAGAAAGTTGGGGTCCAGATTCCTCCTTGGAGGTGTTGCTGATTTCATCCGTCAGTCTCCATCCAACAAAGCACATAATTAAAGTTCTAATGACGTCACTTCTTGACGCCTACAGGATTTCCCTTGGACACATCCACCGTTTCCTCGTCGGCTGCTGGTTTTCTGAGCGTTTTTAGCAGAAAGCAGCAGCAGCTGTTCAGAGTGGAGCTCCTTCAGGCCGCAGACACGGATGCTAGCAGCTGCAGACAGCCGGCCTGTCCGCGGCTTACAACGGCTTTGTTACGGGTTTTTATGAACCTCAACAGTTACAGGGAGACAAAAACACACCGAATTATAACGCGTTCTTGTTTGTTAGCTTTTGCTCCAAACAAATCTCACTGAATTCAAATGTAACCCGCTTTCTTTCAGAGTGACAGAAGAACCGTTACCTGCAATAGGGAAAGTTAAAGACAGTTAAAGTTATACACGGCCATAAACAACTAACTAAAGCACAGTCGAAATGTTCTTTTATTAAATTACAGAGATATTGGTCTACTAATTTGTAAACGGACGAACAAATAGAATAAATGTCAGAAATATGAAGGAAGCCGAGTAGGATGACACTGCTAGCATGCTAACGACTGACTCGTTGAAACAACGATATTTCTACAAAGTGAGAAACAAAGGTTTCTGTTGCGCTTGGTATTTTGCTTAGTCAGTGCTGCGTGTTTTTTCTATACACGGTACTTACAGGGAGTCGAGGACTAATCTCTGCTGAGCATCTATGACAGAAGAACCGGCTAGGCCATGGGGGAGCTTCCGCCATCTTTAGTCGCGATACAGACTGAAACGAGGAGGGACTACGGAGCGGCGAGAAGGACAATGTTCATTTTCATGAACAACTGGCTGCCAAGTAGCTGTTGAAAGCGTATGATTTTTTCTGAGTTTTTAGAACATGAGACATCATAAGAGGGTTTCTGTACTTTTATATTCTAAAATGATTTAGATACACATGTAGTTAGACAACACCATATATCATATGTGTCTGTGACTGAACAGAAAGATCTTCAGAATACCAATAAATATTAGTTAATGTCTTTACCAGACTAAAATATAGTTCTATGCACTTAAATGGTCCAAAAAGTCCTTACTTGTGGGGAAAATATGAGCAAATGTTTATGACTGGGATGGGAAGAATTAAAAGGTGTTTTCTTTCTGTCACGTATCTATGCTGTACCGGACGTCACCAGCAGGTGGTGCTGTAGCCTTGAGAACATGCTACAGTTTATATTGGTAATGTGCTCAGTAGTAAAAGATTTTTGTTCTTTGAATGCAGTGTCTTCTTGACTGCTGTTCTGCTCTTTTGAATGATCTTCAGCACTGCACGCAAGTCAACACTTTCCAGCTCCCCCCCTACAGACATTAAGAAGGCCGGATACTCCAAACCGATATTTGGCCCATAAGCCGAAACCACTGTCAGAAACCTGTCCCCTACCCTAAGGGGAAGGGACACGACCTTCTGGTCCACCAGGGTGCACTCCAACACTTGGCGGCTGTGCTGGGGGCTTAAGTGTAAGTCAATATTGCCCCACCGCCTCTCACCATGTGCAACTCCAGAATGGTAGAGAGTCCAACCCCTCTTGAGGAACTGAGTTTCAGAGTCCAGACAGTGCGTAGAGGTGAGCCCAGCTAAATCTAGCCGGTACTTCTCAACCTCCTGCACAAGCTCAGGCTCCTTCCCTCCCAGGTAGGTGACGTTCCATGTCACAAAAGCCAAGGTTTTAGGCTGCTGAGGCACCCGCCTTGACTGCCACCCAAACCGCATTGTGTTGGCCCCCTCTGAGCTCTCCTGCAGGTAGTGGGCCCACGGGAGAGTGATTCCACGTCGTTTCTTTGGGCTGGACCCGACCGGGGCCCGTGGGAAGAGCCCCGATCACCAGGTGCTCGCCTGCAAGTCCCAACCCCAGGCCCGGCTCCAGGATGGGGCCAGAGTAATGACACTCCGGGTGGCGTTACTGGATCTTTGTTTTGTCTTCTCATAAGGGTTTCTGAACCGCTCTTTGTCTAGCTCGTCATCCATAGGAGACCCTACCAGGGGAAAAGCTCCTGACAGCGTAGCTCCTGGGATCACTCAAGCTCTCAAACCTCTCCACCACGTTGTATCTCAAAGATGTCCAGCTTTCTGGTTTTCCAAAGGCTGAAATGGTGTTAAACCCTGTACAAAACCAACTTTTTAAAAGTGATTTATGCGTTAAAAAGAAGCCAAAGTGAATTCGGATTGTGATTAATCACAATTAATCCTCTAAAATGTTGTGATTAATCACGATTAATCGCAATATTTTACCACAAAACAAAGCAAAACCAAAAAAGAAAAAAAAAGAAAAAACAGGCCAGAGAGAACATTTTTCCTTCATTTTGATTGTCTGAAATGTTTTAATTTGTAAATTGTTAAGTTAGATATCCCAGAAATGTGATTTGTGTGCAGAAAACACATCAACTATAAAATGAGCAGAACTGTAAAGACTTTAATGTCTGCAGCATCACTTCAAGAAAGCAAAGGTGCTGATTTAGAGCCAAAAGCAATAAAAAACAAGTTTTCCCAACAGAAACGATTCTGTTTGTCACAAACTGACTGAACTTAAGCTGGTCTCTGGATAAAAGCTCTAAAACACCAATAAACTGCAGAAAAACAAACTGATTGATGTTTGTTTAGCGTAGCTCTGGATTTCCATTTAGGTTGATCATTTTTCCTCAGGTATGGATGATGGGAATACCACGACTGAAGACTGCTGATGCAAACATGTCATCAGTCTGAAGTGGATCTTGGCAGAACATCATAAGGATGAGCCAAGCTTTTCATTAAACCGTCCATCTTCTCATCCCATTTCCAAGCCTCGTTGCATGATTTTAGTGTGAAACCTTTGGTTACAAAGACATGTAGAAATGTAGAAATTCAGCTTTTGGAAACATTTGAAATCTTACATGTTTTATTTCACTCTTAACATTTGTAAACTCTAATTGTTTTGCAAGAGGAGTCTGCATCAGTGATTGACCAACACAGGATTTCAGCTGCGCAGAGATTTGGAGGTCTTCCTCTTTGACTTATTTATGCAGCAGAAGACAAATCTGGACTCAAAGACATTTGTTCATTAGGGTTTAGGAAATCACAAAACTAAACAAAGTCTGATTGAATAACTGCCAATCAGGAGGAGCAACAGAGGTCAGCCCGAGCATGGAGGCTGATGAAAGCCAACAGCATTAAGATCCTCTCCACTGACAGAAAGTTTGATCTTTTATCTTAGAAATGTCAAACCTAGCATCTGATTATCCTTCTAAGTAAAAGTAAAGCTTCATCCTCTGTCCCTCTGAGAAAGTTTGGCTCCAAAAAACACAGCTAATGTGTAGCTCATTCTAATTTGAAACAATGTTGGTCTTAAACTTCATAAGTTGGATTTATCCCCTTTGAACAGAGACTGAGGTCTGACTAAAGGTTTGTAGATCTAAAAAGATCTCTCATTGGGTTCCTTGTCTGTGACTCGTCCCTCCGGAGCAGACGTTCTCTGTGGGAGACGGAGGTCTTTTGAGGTCCCTTCACTGGAGCCTCCACCATTTTTGGGGCGATCTGCTGGAGCCGTTTCAATGCAGGCGGAAGGAAAGCTGGTCAGGAAAACCAGCAGATTCTTCTCCGGTCTGTGTGGGAGGGGGAGGAAGGAAGGATGGGAGCGAGCGATCATGCCTGATGAGGAACAACGTCCTTGATGAAGTGTTGGGAGTACCTCATTGCAAAAGTTATTTATTTACCTGAAAGAAAAAGACCATTCAGCTGGTAAAACCACACTGTGTTCAGTAACTTGTGTTTCAGCAGACCAACTGCAGAAACTCTTCCACGCATTAACAAATAAAATGCATTTTTCTGCTTTTTTCAGTCACTTCAAACTTTTAAAAAATCATTTAATTCATTGAGTCAAAGTTCCTGTTAGGCTTCACACATTCAAACTCCTGTTTTTCTGTGTTCCAACTCGGGCTGCAAAGATTCAGTTTAGCAACACTTCCATTTAAATCCTCATTTGTAGTTCCTGATCAGATTCACAGTGGATTTCCATTGATCACATTTGATAAAGTTCATTCCACTGTTGTTTTTCCACATCAGAATAATCCAAAGGAACATTTTTAGAACATTCTAGAACACTGTATGATCACATGACTATAAAAATTCAAAGGGTTTCCACACATTGGACTGGAATGATGGTTGATCACTTTTACTGCATCCCGTGTGTTGTTCTGTGATGGCGTTTGGTCATTTTTACGTTACAGAAGTCTCTACAAAAGACTAGTGTGCATCGATGCAAACTAGATTGGCAGATGTAGACCATAATGCACTGTGTTTAAACATTTTGTCATTTGAAGAAATCAAAATAAAGGATTTAAAAAAAATAATAAACTATCCAAGTTTTCATCATCAAAACACAAAGCATTTATAAACTTTATTGATCCAAACACGCCGGTGTAACCCGATGCGCTGCCTGCAGCGGTGTTGTGTCTGATGTGACCCTGTGGGAAAGACGTGGTTTTTGTGGTCTGAGATTACGGAGACAGCACCAAGGTTGCTCTGTCTGCCTGCCAACGGGAGTCTTTGTCTGCGCCCAGCGTCTCACTCAATGCTCTTTGTAGAGATACAGTCAGCAGAGTTTGGGACTGACGGTCATGAGGAGGTCATGAGGAGGTCATGAGGAGGTCATAAGGAGGTCATGAGAATTTCTTTGGCTGTTTGGGTTCATCTGACCTCATGATGAAAACATGAAATAAAAACATGGAGTCACACCAAGGTTTTCCTCCGACCTTCGTCTTCAACAAGAATGAAAACATCCAGAAGAGAAGATCAGACGTGTTCATGACTGGAACCATGACAAACACATTTACAGACTGAACGCACAGCAGACAGAAGGGACTCACACAATAACACACACAGAATGACACACACACACTCAAATACACACATGCACAGGTACACGCACTCACAGAACAATAAAAGTACACATAGGCTCAAAAACATAAATACAAAAACATGCACATGTGCACATGCACGCATAGACACATAAACAAAGGCCCAGACAAACATACTCATGCCCACACACATGTACTTCTACACAAAACATGCATACAAACACATGCAGACACGAACACAAACAAGTGCATGCACATACAAGCAGTTGTGTTTTTAAGGTCTCTGTTCTTTTCTTTCAGTTCTTAGTTCAGAAAGAAAATTCCAATAAACTTGTTTTTGTGTTTGTAACGCATACAAAATAAATAACAATAAACACAGACTCTAAACTTTACTCTAACCCTAAACCTGACCCTCACACGATGAAGAGCACGCTTCCAATGCTTTCTCTTCTAACATCAACCATAATTTTAACTGTAACTGTAACTGTAACTGTAACTTTAACTTTAACTTTAACTGTAACTGTAACTGTAACTGTAACTATAACTGTAACTTTAACTGTAACTATAACTGTAACTGTAACTGTAACTGTAACTGTAACTGTAACTATAACTGTAACTTTAACTGTAACTATAACTGTAACTGTAACTGTAACTGTAACTGTAACTTTAACTGTAACTGTAACTATAACTGTAACTTTAACTGTAACTATAACTGTAACTTTAACTGTAACATTAACTGTAAAATCAACTGTAACTTTAACTAAAACTACAACCTTAACTGTAACTGTAACTTTAACTGTAACTATAACTGTAACTGTAACTGTAACTGTAACTGTAACTTTAACTGTAACTGTAACTATAACTGTAACTTTAACTGTAACTATAACTGTAACTTTAACTGTAACATTAACTGTAAAATCAACTGTAACTTTAACTAAAACTACAACCTTAACTGTAACTGTAACTTTAACTGTAACTTTAACTGTAACTTTAACTGTAACTTTAACTGTAACTATAACTGTAACTTTAACTGTAACATTAACTGTAAAATCAACTGTAACTTTAACTAAAACTACAACCTTAACTGTAACTGTAACTGTAACTTTAACTGTAACTTTAACTGTAACTATAACTGTAACTATAACTGTAACTTTAACTGTAACATTAACTGTAAAATCAACTGTAACTTTAACTAAAACTACAACCTTAACTGTAACTGTAACTTTAACTTTAACTGTAACTATAACTGTAAAATTAACTGTAACTATAACTGTAACTATAACTGTAACTGTAACTTTAACTGTAACTGTAACTGTAACTGTAACTGTAACTATAACTGTAACTTTAACTGTAACTATAACTGTAACTTTAACTGTAACATTAACTGTAAAATCAACTGTAACTTTAACTAAAACTACAACCTTAACTGTAACTGTAACTTTAACTGTAACTTTAACTGTAACTTTAACTGTAACTTTAACTGTAACTATAACTGTAACTTTAACTGTAACATTAACTGTAAAATCAACTGTAACTTTAACTAAAACTACAACCTTAACTGTAACTGTAACTTTAACTTTAACTGTAACTATAACTGTAAAATTAACTGTAACTATAACTGTAACTATAACTGTAACTATAACTCTAACTGTAACTATAACTGTAACTTTAACTGTAACTATAACTGTAACTTTAACTGTAACTATAACTGTAACTATAACTGTAACTATAACTGTAACTTTAACTGTAACTATAACTGTAACTATAACTGTAACTTTAACTGTACCTATAACTGTAACTTTAACTGTAACTTTAACTGTAACTATGACTGTAACTTTAACTTTAACTATAACTATAACTATAACTATAACTATAACTGTAACTATAACTTTAACTGTAACTTTAACTGTAACTATAACTGTAACTTTAACTGTAACTATAACTGTAACTATAACTGTAACTATAACTGTAAAATTAACTGTAACTATAACTGTAACTATAACTGTAACATTAACTGTAACTGTAACTATAACTGTAACTATAACTGTAACTATAACTGTAACTATAACTATAACTGTAACTTTAACTGTAACTATAACTGTAACTATAACTGTAACTGTACTGTAACTATAACTGTAACTTTAACTGTAACTATAACTGTAACTTGAACTGTAATTATAACTGTAACTTTAACTGTAACTATAACTGTAACTGTACTGTAACTATAACTGTAACTTTAACTGTAACTATAACTGTAACTATAACTCTAACTGTAACTATAACTGTAACTTTAACTGTAACTATAACTGTAACTTTAACTGTAACTTTAACTGTAACTTTAACTGTAACTATAACTGTAACTTTAACTATAACTATAACTGTAACTTTAACTTTAACTATAACTGTAACTATAACTGTAACTTTAACTGTAACTATAACTGTAATTGTAACTTTAATTATAACTACAACTGTTACTGTAACGTAATTATAAGTGTAACTAACTGTACTTCTGAAATACTAACATCCTTTCATGTGGAGTTTATTAGAATTTGTGAGTATTTTTGCAGCATGTCAGCAAAGGAGACAAATCTATGGACTGAAACTCCACATCTCTGGTTTTGGAGGATCAAAACATGAATGATGGTCAACATGTTTTAAAAACACAAACCTATGGACATGGATGTGGACGTAGTCATATTTCATTTGCCGCAGGTGTCCTTCTGTACAATGTTTTTCCTCTTGTGTTCCCAGACAAAAATCCCATGGTACAGGAATCCCTGGTATATAAATGTTTTGGATTACATCACAGAGCAGCTAACAAAATAGAGATGTTGATGGAGGAACATATGTGGACAATTATCAGCCCGGGTCAACGGTCTTTGCTCTGAAAAGAAGCTTGGAGTTGATGGATGCAGATGTTTGTGCAGAGCTGGATATTTTCTACTTTTATTTACTTCTTGCTTTAGTTTTTTTATAACTAATACTCATGTTTCTATTGGTGAACACGACTGCTGTTTATGTTCTTTTTTGAAGCATCAAATATGTTTCATCTATAATGTGTCACGAGCTGAAGTCCACCGCGGAAAAACACCAGCTGGGTTTGGTTCTGCCGGTTTCTTCTTCTTCCAGTAAATGGAGTTTTCCTCTCTGCCCACTTTCATGTTCAGATGAATGGTCAAATGTAAATATGATTAACTTATACTGCGGTTTTCCACCTTCTGTGAGGACACTTTACAGTCTCAATCCTAATTATCCAGTCATTCACACTCAGATTTCTACCCTGATGGCAGAATAGCTGCCCTGCAAGTTGCCATAGCAACCAGGTGATACAAAAAGGCCAATGAGACGATCTGTTGATCATTTGCACAAGATTACCTTAAATGTATTTAACCTGGTCTCAGAGGAAGGTTCTGAAATGTAGTGTTATGCTGTATCCTGATCCTGTATCAGAAAGTAATGATCAACATGAAAATGCATCTGTTTAAGGGATGAGTGGTTTGTTTCAGTGAGTCAGGGTTTGGGGAACTCTTTTACTCTTAGAAAATAACTTAAATTAACTAAACATTTTCATCCTTGATCATAGAAATCCAACTCTTGTTGGTAACTTTTCTGGGTCCTAATTGTGTGACCCTGACTGACGTACTTTTCATTTAGATTTGTAATAGTTTTTTGTTTTAGTGACAAAATGATGCACCTTTTGAGCATTATTGTTTGATTATTAATCCTTTCAACTCAGTACGGATTATTTTTGGCTTTTGCACACAAGAGTTTTGCAACAGAAAAAAATTAAAGACTTTTTGGTGCATTTAGAAAAAATAATAGTAATCTATTTTAAAAGATAAAAAACTGTCAGATTAAAAAGCCTTAAAACGGCCACAGAGACAGCTTTTATTCAGAAAACATTTAATCTAAGAAATCTATCAGTTCAGGAATTACTGATGTATAAATCTGAATTCCTTACAGACAGAGGCAGATGATTGGCTTTAGTCTTTGATGCTTGTGAGGTAAAATCAGGCCGTAAACTCATGTTTCCAGTTTTTTCAGGTTGCATTGGAAGTAGATGCCTGATGCCTGATCACTCGTTTCCAAAGATGGGTGTGTTTATGAACCAAACGTGGCTTGGACTTAAAATGCATGCTGGGAAACAGATGCTATTCTTTCCGGTGAGGCTTCTGCAAAACAACTTCCAGTGTTTGACTGAATGCATTTGTTTTCTGACAGGCCATCTGTGATGCAGAAAGCAGCTCATTTGACCATGATCCCGGCTAAAGTGAGCTCAGCTTTCATCTTGGCTGAATGTGCACTGACCCAACACACCTCACCCGTCTGTTTTTCAAGGAACGGTGAGGTCATTTCCGTGGTCAACTTTCCACTGTAAACAAGCTGCTTTCAAGCCAGAGTACACGAAAAGGTTCTACTCTGGAAACCATGCAGATCTTGCGTGAAATTATCTTCACCCTTTCTTACTGATCCTGAAATTGCTCCACAAAGTAGGTCATGTTCAGGAATTACGGTGAGTTTGTTGTCAGAACCGAGAAGCCATCGATCCATAAATGTTCTCCACAGTTCTGTCTTCATAAACAGCCGGAGCAGACAAATCTCAGGTAGAAGCGTTCTCAGTGATCTGTCACAGCATAGGGTTTGGATTTGACCGCTTTTTATAATGAAATGGACCAATAGAGGCCACACAGGCGCCGCTCAAAGGGTCACTACAAGGCAGAGAAACAGCTTTCCAAAAATAATTGGGATCAGTTACAGATTGTAAAATTTCCTGATTCTGCTAATTAGAGCTCTAGGTTTTTAGAAGACATCTCTGACGTTTGAGAAAAATTCCTGCTGTGAAGCGGCGTCCTTTTCCCGTCAATCCCTCTGACGCTGTAGATGCCTGGACTTTCCTCGGCTGCATAACCCATCGGCACAGGAAAGAGTTTAATAGAGATCTTTAAAACATCTATGACCAGATCAGAAGCAGAAATGCAGAAGTGCGGGCTGTTATGTCTGGATAATAATCAACTGTCACAATAAAATATAGAGCACATGTGGCAAATGAAAAGACTTACTGTGTAACATAGCAACCTGGGAAAACACAGTTTGAGAGAGAGATGCTGGGATGGAAAGACAGATCTGAAATCTATTAGTTTCAGCTGTGCAGTGGACCTGTTTACAATCCAGTGGTGTGATCCGGAGAGTGGGTGGTCTCAGAAACAATCCAGTGTTTTGCTTCATCACGTTAGATCTTAATCCTGCCCGCTAACATGCTGGAAGGAGCATGGCGCGTTGGAGGAAATGCTATCATGTGGACGTCGTTGAGAAAGAGGCCTGGCATTTCAGATGGTGATTACACATACCTGGAAAGTTAGTGGAGGTTTGTGGAGTAAATAAGTCAGCTGGAAGCGTAGGTGTGATGTGTGTGACTAATGCTGTGGTCATAACAGGTGAGCTCCATCAGGAGCGAAGCATCCAGTCTCCTTCCAACACACTGACTCACGGAGCCGTGCTTTAACGGTTTCAGGCTGTTTGGACTCAAAGCCCAGAGAAAGAAATGCAGAGAAAAGCGGATCCAAAAGTTCAAGGTTTCGTATTGAGTCTAATAAAAATGGCTTTGAAGTTGCTCCTGGATTCACTCTGTCGGCATGGCTGTTTTGGTGGTAATAAAACATCTGTCTAAAGAAGGTGTACCCGTCACAAGAGCGTGAGCTCCAGCCAAAGCTGCTCAACCGGCCTGTAGATGGTCATCCCTTTAGAAATGCAGCCATCATTCTGCTGTTGCTGGCATCAGCTCCAAGAAGTTCTGCATCCACAATGATTTCCTGAACTTTAAAGACCCGCTCCAATGAAAAGGATGTTTTTGTTGTTTTAACATGTTTGTTTAGCGTTTTTCTAATGATGGAGGACATACTTAAAGAAAAAGGAGCATTTCTGAGTATTTCTTTATTCAAATCGCTGTGAATCAGAAGCAGACAAAAAATGTTGCTTGAAAAAGATCCTATTTGTGACGTAGGTGCTACAATTGGTGGGACACAAGCTCCTTGCTGATGCCTCCACTTGCAAATAAGTAGATCCATGAACATCTTCGTTTTCTTTGTCTGAGCTGGAATCTGCATCACAACTGTACGGCTGGATAGCTCTGGAATCGCTCGCCACTTTGATTGAGGGTTAGTGTTTAAAACATGAAAGCATGATTCCACCGTCCTTCCAACAAAAGCTTCCGGCTGCTGGTGGTGGAGGAACACGCAGAGGTTGTTGGCATTCATATTGTTTTACCTTACACCCCTCTGGGCCACATTAACCCACATTCTAAAATGCAGCTAAGGAGATGTTAGCGCACAGAAAGGTGTTGGTGTTTGGGGATACAGTGTTCTGGTTCATCGCAGAAGATGTGCTCCAAAAATAACCTGTGATGGATTGAATATGTGAAGAAGCAAATCTGTTATTTACAATAATTCAAGATGTTTGAAGGCAGTAAAGCTCCTCACTACACACTTTCTACATTTTCATGAGACAGGAATGAACACGTTGATGCTTTTTTACTGTTGACTAAACTCTCAAAGTTCAAACCTTCGCATAAAAATAAGTCCAGGATTGTAGAATGATGATGATTTATTTAAATGTGTCCGCCTGAAAGCATTCTGTACAGGAGGCACAGCACAAAGGAGATTGATCGACAAGTTCCACAGCCAATCAGGTCACAGAACACGACGCACTGTAAAGAAATGTATACAAAATCACACCAAAAAAATCCACAAAACAATGAAAGATGAACTGTGATGTAGTGAGGGATCACTGTAACGTGTACATTCTGCTGGTATTTACAGATGGAAAAGAGGATCATAATAGACACATTAAAGAATGATTCACAATGAGATTCATGTTCTGTAAATAAAAAAAACAATCATGTTTTTTCTTTCCATAAAGACACACAATGTCAAGAAGCCGTCCTGTGTCCTCAGGGATCTGACAGCGTTTCTACGGTCATCTCTGCGTGACAAACATCCCTGAAACAGTCTTCAGTCATCGTGTCGGACATAACAGATGGAAAACATCGACGGGAACGTTTCTGTAAAATGAATTTTTGAGGTTTCATCTGTAGGTGCAGCAACAGCTCTATGTCAGCATTGTTTTGTGTCCCATTCAAGCTAGCAAAAACATCCAATTCCCTTTGCTGTGTAATAAAAGGGCACTTGGACAGGAATATAAACATCTCCCCAAAGTTGAACCAGATGCTGCAGCAGCGCTGGTCTAGAGAACAGAAAAACAAGGGGTACTTTATGCAGGAAAGCCTCTGTGATTCCAAACTTTCATTCCTGAGCTCCGTCGCCATCCGTCCGCCTGACCCTGCAGGTCTGGTCCTCAACAGTGGGACATCCCTGAGGAGACAGGCAGGGAAGCAGGCTGGCCTGGATTTCATTCTGTGCATGACCCTGCAAGAGGTCGACTCTGCACGCACAGGAGAGGAAGTCTGAGCCCTGCACGGACAGCCCGGCTGAAGGCTGGGGTCTGAACCACCGGAAACCTGCAGGAACCGTCACACTTTGACGAAAAGTTTAAAAACTCATGAGCCTTAAAGAATGTGATTTCACTGCTGTGTGTTGTACAGATAAATAGAATGAAAGACGTTCAGCAAATGAGGAAATGAAAGACAGAAGACATGTTTTCATCAATCCTTTATGTTGATTTGGAAAGGCAAAGTACAAAAATACAAAAATATGTTCTTACAGTGAACCATCACATTTCACAGTCGATACAAAGGTAGATACACAGGTGACCTTTATTTACAGGAGACTCTTCTAACTGTTGTATCATGTACTATATATGCTGTTTAAAGTTCCAACATCTGCTTTGAGTTTGGACAGTTTAACTGTATCTGTGCTCTGAGGCCACAATCAGGCGTCTTCAGTTGATCCAAACACAGACTGTTCCCAGACAAATCCGATTTTCTGTTAGGTCAGGTGGTTCTCAGAATGCTCGTCTGTTCGGTCTAAAAAAATCCATTCCAATCCAATCCAGACTCGCATGACCTATAAAAATCCAGCCGAGTGTGGAACAGAGGAGGTTCTGTTGAAGGTTGAACCAACATTTCTCTGGTCCTCCCACAAACACAACCAAACGGGAACTTTGCACACCAGCAGGTGGCTGAGGCTTCGGGACCGGATCCAGAATGAAGCATGAAGAAGACAGTACCAGTGCGGTCAGGATGAATCTGCTCCACTCAGCGCTCCAAAGGAAAAACCACAGCAGAAACAAAAGTTGTTTAGTCCTGTTTGTGGAAGCCACAAACCGACGGGCGGACTGTGAAGTGGGATCAGCTCTCCACAACAATTACCATTGTTTTCTATCATTTGGGGGAAAGCTGTTTGTTTGTGGGACACGGACGCCGTAAAACTGCGAAAAGCTGATGCTGCTGTTTTTTACCACACACAACACGAAATAAATAGATATTTTCACATCTGTGTTCCTAAGAATCTATCACTTTGTTACTGGGATGAAAATAAAAACCATAAATAGATTCTGATACTTCTCCAATAATAAATAGTACTGGTGTTGTATTTACAGTATGCACACACCTCCGCCTCATTCCCAAAGGCTGAAGCTCGACTGGGACGGTTCACTCTCTGATGTTAGTACAGCTCTTCCAGACAGGTGTGTAGCATTGAGGGGGGTGCAGAGGTCACTGGAATATTTGGGAGTCAAACGTTGGCGGGTTGTCTCATCCTGACTCAGTCCACCTACAATGAGTTCTCCTCGCTGGCTCCAAAGGCGTGGGACTTCCGAGGAGCACCTGCGCACAAACAAAGAGGTCAACAGAAGTCCTCCCCGCCAGCACGCTGTGCAGGTGGACAGCCTTACTGTTGCAGTGGCCGTAGTGGCGGACCCCGATGGAGCGGCCCAGGAAGCAGGTGGCTCTGCGGAGGTGGCAGGCGCTGGGGTAGGTGATGTTGTCATTGCCGCAGATGGGCTGCTCAGACGGGATGGGTATGGGGCAGGGCATGGTGCGGCACATGACGCAGTGAGCGCTGTTGGTCTGGTCAGTTACACAAGTGTGCGTTCCTGGGCACACCACGTTGGAGCAGGACTCTGGAAAACACGGAACGTTGGAGAATGAAAACATGTGCAGGCTGCTCCAGTAAAGAGACAACGTGAGACATCCTACTTTTGCATTCTCCCTGGTACATGACCTCCAGGTCAGGGTGACCCATGCAGCGGGCCATGAGCAGGGCGCACTCATCCCTGTAGGAGCTGCCATCGCTGCCACACACGGCGTGCTTCTTGGAGACGTGGGAGCAGTCTGGAGAACACAAACACTGAGGCCTCCCCATCTTCATTTTGCAAACCTTGCCTGAGCTGCATTTCACTCCCTCGCATGTGTCTGCAGAAACACAGTGAGAGCGGAGATGAGTGCGGTGCAGCCGTCACGGTTACTCTGCAGACATCAACCGGAGCGTTTTCCTGCAAGCTCAGAGCTATCATGTGTCTTTATTGACTGGCACACATAAGCGGGGCTTGTCTGCTGGAATGTGAACTGCTGTGTTTTCATAACAGATCTGTGTATGGCTGCACACAAAGTGGGCGGAGCTCCAGCAGAGGCATGGAGGGACTCCGAGGTATGTGGCGTTCACATGGCTTGTTTACAGGCGGTCGGTCCAGCCTGGGCTCTCCTCGCACCTCCTGCAAGCCCACAAGGAGGTCTGACCCCGAGCTCTGAACAGGGAGTGGAGGCATGGTCAGCCCATTCTCCTCTTAAGACATCTATCATTCCAGAGTTAGATGTTGGTTCTAAAAATCCCCCTTTTTCCCCCTTTGTCCAGATTTCTCCATCACACCCGATCACATTTTTGTTCTAAAAAAATGAACACGCAGACGGAATTTGGGGAATTTTTCTCTGAACTGATGCTTTTTTGTTTGTGAGGCTAATCGAGTTAAAAAGTGCAAACCTCCCACATTATGAACCCCAGACATCTGGGCATGTGGCACAAATTCCAGGCTGCAGGAACGCATTTTCTAATTTTCTAGTGGAAAAAAACAACTTGTTATTTTAAAAGCTTTTGGAAGTTGTCCGGGTGGACTCTAAGGTTACCAGAATGGAACAGACACAGGAATCCAGCTGGAATACTTGACGACTCTGTAAACATGGCCAAAACCGGGCTGCCGATCCACCACGTGCAGAAAGCAGGGAGCAGGTCGGGCAGTTATTCACCAAAAATTCATTTTCTACTGAAACATTTGAAAGTAATACAAAGGAAGTGCTTTAGGCTCTATCAGGCAAACAGGTCAAACAGAAGACAAGAGTCTGAAGGTGGCGGCAAAGAACAAGCATGAGCCTAAAACTAAAATAATCTCATTTTGACAGTTTTATTTTGCAGATTGAGATACTATAAATCTCTCACTACTTACCAGCAAGAACCTTCACTCCCACATGAAACATACTCAGCGTTTAGCTGTTGGTAAAGCTTTACATTTTTAAAGTCCCATTGATTCAAATGTGTAATAATGCAGAAAAAGTTCATCTTTTGAGATTCAGAGCTTTGATTCCTGTTTGCTTACCTTTGCATGGTTTACAAGAGACGATACCCAGGTAGCCCAGCAGGCTGACTTCGTTGAAGGGGAGGCTGGTGTTGGACCATGCTGTGTCCAGACTGCCCCCGGAGCAGCACTCCTCTCTGCTCACCCCGCTCTTCAGCACCATGTCACAGCGCTGGTCCTGGCTCCGCTGCAGCCAACACATCCCAGCTGCAGACATGCCACAGTTTCACTCACTGAGAGACTCAGCATCGTCTGGGTTAACGGGACTTCTATTTCCTCACATGTGTGTCTGAAAGTGAATCTCAAACTAAAGTTCACTCACCACAGGCTGGATTTCTCTCAATCTGACAGAGAGTAAGAGTCAGGCCCAAAAGCAAAACCAAAACCCTCATTGTGTGATCAGAGTTAGCGAGGAGACAAACTGCTGGTCCTCCAACAGGCAGCGCAGGTCGGTCTGGGCTGATGTGGATGGATGGGTTGTGGATAAGTGATGTTGTTCCTCCTCTGCATAAATATTTAGCCCAGATGGAATTATGCAGCTGGGATGGGCGATCCACCCAGCCAGTCATGAGCCAGGGCAGGACCCAGTGTGACTCAATTTCCAGACTTGGGAAATGATCCGTACCCTCCAGCTCCAGATGCTGTTCACAAAACATTTTCAGAAATGACGGTCACTTCAAATTTAAAACGTCTTCACGTCCTCAGTGAAAACATTTTAATGCAGAAAGGGGAAATGAAGATTGAACAGCATAGATTCCTGGTTACTCTCCTCCATATTTTACTCATTAACAGCAAACAGCTTGTTTGTCCTCCTCTGGACCTGCTGCATGCATCATTCAGCCAGATCTGGGTGGATATGTTCTGGTGTGTATGATGAAGGACCGCTTTCACTGAAGGATCAAATTCAGGATTAAAGTAAAAAAGATTTTCTGTCATTTTCTGACAGCTAAGAACGAGGAAAAAAGACTCTTAAAAGGAAATGTTTGGCCTTAAAGTTACTCTATGCTTCAATGGTTGAGTAAATGTCAATCCCATGATGTTGGTTTGGATGATGAGACAGCCATGCTTGTGTAGTCATCAGAACATCTGTTCTTTCTGCACTCATTCACCTCCCGACACAGAACACACGCCTGTGAGTCTGCCCATCTTTTGGTTCCCCTCTTTTTGATGTTCTCCTCTTCAGATGGGGGGTTGCAGTCACTGTGAATGATCTTCAGCTTCTCTGGAGTTCCCAGAGCGGCTCTGGAATGCTGTCTGATCTGGGAGGTGAGGAGAGATGGGTGGCCCGCCTCTTCATCGGGTCTGTGCAGATTCACGCAGACATTCATATGGTTTGGATCAGGACAAGCCTTAGCAATGAATCCAGCATGCAGGCGAGTTCTGGAGAACCCAGAAACCAGATTCAGATCAAATATCAGCCCATTAGCTTCAAGAAGGATATATAAGTGATCCATCGACAAAGTACAGAGATGCAGATGAGGCAGGTGAAGAAACAGAGCGCCCATTCACAACAGGTCAAAGCACTACTGCCATCTAGTGGAAGAGGTTAGGATGCACTGCTTTGACATAAAAAGATTCTGCTGTTAAAAACTAGAACAGAAACCTGTTAAGATCAAGTGTGATGACAGATTTAGTCTGAAGAATACTTGAAAAATGTGTTTTCTAAAATGTCTTGCAGTCATTAAGAAACTCCATCCCCTGCAGCGGAAGGTTGGAGCTGCTGAGGAGAAGCTGCACGTCTCTGGGTTTGCAGAGCTCCATTTATTTAAAGTCAGAAAAAGTGAATAATGTATTTTTTTCTGTCAAAGAAACAATCCTCTAGATTCAGTAAAATCACCAGCTTCTTTCTGATGAAATTGTTGCACTAGACAAAAATGGCCAGAAGGGGGCGCCTTTTCACTCATGGTTGGTGCTTCTTAGAACTTCCTCAATGGGGGTTTGAATAAAAAATAAATATCTAGATCAGTTTTCTCTCTGTTATCTAACATGAATCATGAATCCCTTCAATCCTGAATTTATTCATAAAATCCTTCTAATATGATGTAAAGCAGATCCTTTCCTTTTCTACATACATCCTCTTCTCCCTTTTTCATTTTGGTTTAAGTTTTACTCAAAATGAAATAAAATAAAACAACCCGCTTTTTGAAATTAAATCTTAGAGTTAAAAATCACTTTGTAATATTTTTTATCAATAACTGCTGACTTAGAAATGCTATTTGTCACTCTTCATATTTACTGCCCATCCCATCACTGCTCATCAAAAAGCAGTTTTGTTGTTTCATGCTCTTCTCGGTCTCTTCTTCCACAAAACTATTGAGTTGAACTTTAACAAACAACAACTTTAAGGGCTGCATAGATAATCTCAGTCAGTTCTGTCCACATAATTCTTATCAAATCATTTTCGTTCTGTGAGAACAGCTCATACGCTGCTGCTCGTCTGATGGAACCTGTGAGCTTCAAGCATTTCTGTGAGAGAACGTTGGTGGAAATGATGACGTTTGCAGAAGCACTGAACCTGTGTGCTCTGCTTCCAGCCCTGTTTTCTGCTGTCTGTGTGGCTGTTCTTTAAGAGCATTTGACCAGATTTTTATCCAAACATTTCGTTGTGCTGGATGTTGGGATTGGGAAAGAAAATCTGCATCAAAGACGTCCTGAACAATGAAGTCAAAACTCGAATGAAGAAAAGACACAAAGGATTGTTTTTGGTCACAAACCAAAACATTCCCAAAGCTTTGTTCTTTGCGTTTTTTATGCTTTTGAGAGACAGAAGAACGCGATCTTTGCTTCACTTTGCAGGATAAGGAAGTCATTGGTGAGAACCCAGTGATTATGGGACGTCTTAGTCAAAAAGCAGAAGAAACTGTCCGTCCAACACCACAGTTTGACATGAATTGTTTGCAGAACAGAACTGTAAAAATGTTAAGAAAAAGTGGCTTTATTTTTAAATCAAATAACTTAAGTCTGAATACAACCAACAAAAAGAACAATGATACTTCAGTAAGATTATTAAAAGGAAATAGTCATGGAGGGAAAGTTTAGCTCCATGTAACAGTTTCAACTTTGGTCATTTGCTGATGAATGAATGTGCATGTTCTAGTGTTTTCAGATATTTCACTAACATTGATTTGAAGAAATGTCCCCATGTTTACTGTCTAACTGGTAACGGCAAGGCTTTCACTGATGCCTGAAGCAGAAGAAGGGGAAAAACCAGCTGACTGGATTTGCTTTATTTCATTTTTCTGAAGACGTTTTGTGGGAGATGATGCCATCTACAGGACTCCTAATCATAAATGGAGGTTTTTGCAGTTATATACACACAGGACACGACAGCAGAGTTTATTTATTTAAAGGAAGGGACGATGCACAAAAGAGGATTGATCACATGAAAGGTGAACAGATTTAGCTCTTTTTCACCTGTAGTCCCCAGCAAAGTAAGAACAAATAAAAGCAGAATAATTCAAATCATTGATTTTCCACAGACGATGTGATGAACAAAGTTTTTTAAAGAAACAGAGCAGATTTACAGAAACAGAGAGGAAAGCACCAGAAAAGCACAGCAAAGCTGAGTACAACAGCACATGCTTTCCTATTTCATCCCGCTTTCAATCACAAACATTCAAATGCATGAACAACACTACCACACCTGTCAATAACCACATGCAGACATCTCTTCACTCAGGGATGTGTGCAAGCTTGCTTACTCACTAACCAGCACTTTGATGAGCACGAGAATGTATGGCAGTTTGTGCATCAGTGTGGGAAGAGCGATCCGCTGACTCGTAGCCACACAGGAGAAGGAAGAAACACCGAACTGAGATTTCCTTTGGGATCACTGCGCTCACCCCTGGTGATAGATGGGGCTTTCAGAGGGGAGGGGGGACAGAACCATGAGGAATATTTTCATAAAGTGAACACATTCAAGTATATTATCAAGCTTTCAAAATTCAGAATACCATAATTATCAAGGACTTGACAGCTGTGGTGGTTTTTCGGTATGGATCTTCAGGCTACATCTATACAAGGATTCATTTTGGAACTGCTTTACATGTTTGAGTCTAGGATTTGATTTAATACATAAACAGGGGATGGTCATTGCTTTAAGAATATACTTGATGTGAGATACATTCATATCTAAAATCTGATAGATTATATTTAAAGGAATTACTTAACTTCTTTACATGGTCTTTGAAACTCAGAGTCTAATCTAGAGTTACCTCGAGGTATTTCAATTCCCTTTACTTTACTTTTATTTTTTGACCAAATTAC
Organism: Oryzias celebensis; assembly: GCA_014656515.1. Lineage (NCBI taxonomy): Eukaryota > Metazoa > Chordata > Actinopteri > Beloniformes > Adrianichthyidae > Oryzias > Oryzias celebensis. The sequence continues at coordinate 1,041,545 of BNCR01000004.1, forward strand.
TACCATCTCAGAATAAGTTTCAAGTTTACACCTATTTAGTGAAGAATATGTTACTGTTTTCTCAAGATTTAAAATGACATGAGTAATAACCAGTCACTAAGCTTGCTGACTTTTGAAGTCACCTCAACTGCACCTTTCCCATAAGTGTATAGAATGGTATCATCAGCGTATATTATAATGTTAACATTCTCACAGACAGGGTGAATCGTTTATGTATAAACAGAAGAGCAGTGGCCCTAAGTTTGACCCTTGTGGGACTCCAATAGATCCGTTAATTACAGTGTTCATCAAAAATGTAAGTAGAGATATATTTGCTTCTTAAAAAAGAGAAAGCGAGAAGAAGAAGGAAGAGAAGAAGAAGAGAATTTATATGTTGTGTTTTTTCCTTTTATATGTGAGAGATAATACCCGACATTCATGAATTATTTATAAATTAAATAACAGCGCCAGGGGCCTGATCACGCTGGACGGTTGCTTCCACAAAGTCCATTCATTTC
>BNCR01000004.1:1047041-1222041 GCA_014656515.1 Oryzias celebensis
GTTGGATGCCTGTTGGATGCCTGTTGGATGGCTGCTGGATGCAAAAAAATAGTTTGAAGAAGTTTTTTAGAAATAAACAGTGAGAATTTGCGCTGGACGCTCAGTGTTCAGCGTTCCATTCTGAGGTTCTGTCTGGACCTCGCCACCTCCAAGAGAAGCTGATCTGATGGACGGGGTTCGGGTGTTGGGACAGACAAGCTCAGAGAGGTACGGCAATGCCAGATTACCTAAAGATTGTTTGTTTGTTTTTTCAAAAGTGTGGGCTTACTGTTGGTTTTATCTCCATAGCAACCATTTCATTTTTTGGTCGCCAGGAGGCAACAAACTGGTCAAGCTTGAGCCAAGGACTCATGTATTAGATTTTCACATTATTCCAGGAAACAAATATGCAAGATAGACCAAAATCCCAAGGAGCAGTTTAAAATTGTAGGCGGGCCTAAAGGTGATTTTTTGTTTTTTTTTTGTTCTAAGATGGCAGCCTCTGGTCGTGGTCAAACCGTGTGGTTGTAGACTTAACCTGATGGAGTGTGTGAAGTTCTGTGAAGATCACTTGAACAAAAGTTTTCTTTTAGCAAATTGTGTGAAAATGGTGTTTTACTTGGTCAGAAATGTGTTTGAGTAAATTCAAAGCCTGCTTTATTTGAATAACTCCCATTTAAATGAATAAAACATGTGTTTGATGTTGGATAACAGGAGAAAATGGAAGAGTAGTTTACTGCACAAAATAGTAATTTCAGGAAGTAATAGAAACTGACAAAGAAGACAGAGAAACATCCAGATAATCAAGCATGCAAACATGGGCTGAGCATGTGACAGCTGCACAAAGAAGCCATTATTTCAGCATCTCCATCCCCAGTGCATCCCACACATCTCACACTCTTTACAAACTCACACCTTCAGAGCTTTGCCCACACAAACCACTTCACGAGGTTTGATTACAAAAAAGTGCTCTTCCAGCTCACACAGGCCCCCGAGGTCCAGCCTGCATCACTCCGGCTCTGTAAACCGCCACAAAACAAAAGCTCCAAACATGACTCACCGCCTCACACAGAGGATGCTGTTACCTTTTTATTCATTATTCCAGTGGGAGGGAGCACTTTCCATTTTTGCCCTGTAGAGGCAGGTAATCCAAACAGGGGGGGGCACTTACTGAGCTTTTTATTGACTGTTCAAACTGTTGTCAAACTGATCCTTTGAACCGCTGTCCTGTTTCTGCGTTTACCATCAAAGGGCTTTTTAAACTGTACGTTCACATTTAGAAAAACTCACAATATGAATGAGAACATTTTCATCTGCTGGTATTGAAGGTAAAACCTAAAGATGGAAAAAGAACTTTCATCCTCAGCAGCAAATCACAACAAAGTAGTAAATGATCTGTCAATGCAGCACTGGTGCTTACTTCAGAAGAAATCTTACGATAAGGATTCTATATCAAAGAGTTCAACACAAATATGATCTAAAAACGTTGATAGAATTACTTCAAATTGAATGTCATACAGTCCAAAAAGAAGTATTTGTCCTAATTGTCTTGGCAAACGATTTGTGTTGAGTTTTTATAAAACTAATTGTTGCTTATTTGGATTACAGTGACATAAAACTGTAATAAAACTGTAATAAGTGGAAATGATTCATTTTAGAATAAAATGTGAACAACATAAGAATTCCACCTTAGAAAAGTTGTCCTATCTTAATAGATCCTCCTTAAATCCAACATTAGCTCTTAAAAATCAGCATCTTATTGTGAAAGAGGTGGAGAGGCGTCTGCAAGCAGACTGGAACAGCTGGAGGAAGCTTTCAGGTGTGATGTGCGACAAAGTGCCAAAAAGCAAAAAAGAAGGTGGTTGGTCCCACCTTTATATGAGTGGAGTTTCAAACTTCACTGTTTCACGTCCAATTAATCTTTTCAAAGCTGTTTTGGGCGGAGTAAAGTCTGGGCAACAGGAGCCAGTAACTTCAGGCTTCACTTTTAAAGAAGGAAAAGGAGAACAAGAGAAGATCTGTTTGGTGTGTTGTAAGTCAGTAGCCTCTCATTTGTCCTTTGATGAGCTGGTGAAACCATAGGGATGACCACTTCTACACAACAGTTGCTGGGATAGGCTCCAGCAACCCTAAATAGGATTAAGCAGGTTTGGGAAATAAATGGAGTGATTGAGGGATGGATAGTTGGATGGATGGATGGAAGGAAGGAAGGAAGGAAGCAAGGAATGTAGAGCAAATGCCTTCTGATTGGAAGATCACAGGTTCAGTTCTGCTCATGTGTGGTGTGGCAAACATGAAACCTTCTTATAACAACTTTTCTTTGTTAAATAATGAACAATCATTGTCAGTTGAGCACTAGATATTGTACAGAAATACTGTGCGTATCGTCTTCATGTGGGGATGCGACGTCAGTGCCTGAATATTTGGTTGAACCTGACCTCAATCGCACTGACAGAGCCTTTCCTTCGGATCCCACAGCAGCAGCTTTCACACGGGACACCTGCCTTTTTCTCAAAGGTGTTTGTTCTTCAGGCTTCTATAGTTGATGTGTTCCTGTGTAGATGAAAGCTGCCACAGAGCTGCCTCCGGTCCTCCTGTGACCCCCACCAGCATAAAACAGGGAGCAAAAACGGAGGATGAGGGTTTTCCACATGACGGCGGCGGTTCATCAACTCTCTTTAATCATCTGCTGCCTGCTGGTAGAAATAAAAGAGAAATATCTTTTATGTGATGCTATTACAGGTTTGTCTGACTGTGAAGCAGTTTATATCCGCAGTCATACCTGTCTGAAGGGTCATGTGGGAAATTATATATTTATCAGCCCATCTTCTTTAATTGTGTTAGTCTTTGAATTGGAACATTCATTCTCCCGTTGTGGGATCCTAATGAGCTGCTATGAGCAGAGAATGTGTCCACACAGGACCCAATTAAATTAAACATGGAGCCCCGTTCTTCTTCTACCCCCCTCCTCTGGTTGGTGTTTCTCCCCCCTCCTGAGATGCGGCATGTGGAGTGGTAGACGCTCAGATTCATTTTCTGCTGACACTTAATAGTAGATTAAAAGTGTCAGAGTCTTGTTAATGTGTGGGGGGAAATTAAATGAATTCTTCTTCTGTTTGACATGAGTGTAGCTTAAGGGCGTCGCAGAAATGATTAGTCTTGAAGGAAAGTCATTAAAGGAGGAGTCACGAGGTCCTCGTGGTTTCAGATATGAAGATGTTGAACATAGAATAACAGCTTTTTCCGAATCAGGGGTGTCGGTCCTCTGGATCAAACTTCTGATTTCAGCGGGGAAACTGGGCGTAGAATTGACTTGATAGTTAATCCCATTTCTACGTCTGTGTTTTAGGTGAAAAAAAACTGTTTTTAGTATCTATGAAGGTGATGTGTTTGCATGATGTTGATCAAAAACATGTAAAATAACCTCACAAGTGTTGTCAATGATGTGTTCTTTGTACCTAACTATAGCTGAATCAAATAAAAGAAAGAATCCTTATGAAATAATAATACTTGTTTCTGAAAGTCAAAGGGGTTCCTGCATGTGACAAAAACAAACTCATCTAAAAATGCTGAGAACAAATCTGACATGAAACTGTGAAGAAGTCGGTTGTAATAAAAGAAACCAGAACACTTTCATCAAAGTTTGAACTCATGAAGAAGACATTGAATTTGGTGCGTTTTGTTACTAGTTATGACATTAACTAACTGATACCAGCTGGAAAAAAGGTTCTTGGAATTAAATTTTTGATTTACTCCTATAAGAATAATCCAGATAAAACTATACTGACTTGGACCAATGCCGGTCTGGTGATCATTTTTAACTCTGAAGTCAAAGGGAAGAAGACTATCAACTGCCCTGAACCCCAGATTCAGAGGGATTGATAGCATCGGCCTTTTTAAACATAATCTGAATGAATAAAAACTATATTTTCTTGGAAAATTGAAAACAGCAGCAAAACTCAATAAAGAAGTTTTCTGTTGGATGAGTTTTAAAAAAAAACACCAATAAGAAGCAACTTGTCAATTCAACTCAAGGAACTACAGGAAACGCAGGAAACATCTAACCGAGTTAGAAACCAAAACCAGAAATCTTTAAGCCACTGTTTACACTGTTAAAACACAGGAAACAAAGGATTCTGACATATTTATACTCTTTAAAGAAGCTCAATGTGAACAGAAGTTTTTTTTTCTTTTTAGATATAAATAGCATTGAATATAATACTGTTATTGTGTGCTTTTAATTCAAAACTTTGTTCCTGATTATAGATAGTATCCTCTGTTGTCATGGCAACCCACTGGAGGCCTTGAAGTTGCATTCTTGACTCTTCAGATAACATCTGGCATGACATCACACAGACTTATCAACATTTTTCAACTGATTTCTGCAAAACAATCCGGGGTGTTTGTGTGTAAATCTGTTTAAAATAGATGTTTAAAAATAGATCATGGAATACTACAAAATTCAGCTGAAAGTAATGATTTCTTTGGGTTTTTTTACCGTGTCAGAGTGTGACACTAGAAAAGATTAGATATGAAACATGAGATGATATTTGGTTTCTTTACATCAATACAGAAATACAAAACATGAGTTTTGTTTAGTGGTGCAAGGGAACCTTTACACTTTATTTGTGTATTTTCTGCTCCCTTGTGGCGTGTTAGCTTTCCAGAGGCATTCACACCCACTCACATCACTTCACTACAGTGGAGGAGAATGAGCCTCTGGTCTCTGTAGCAGTCCTGAGAAACTCATCTGCAGAGGCTTCACGCTTCCTCTGATCATTACCTCCAGTTTGTAAAATATTTACATCCTTCTCTCTCCCTCCTCTCACAGATTTTTACAAATCTATTTCTCCTTGCCCTTCACTGCTGTTTGCACATATGTTGTCAGAACGGGAAAGCATATATTTTAAGTTACCATGGCAACACGGAAAGTCATGCTGCTGGAGTCATTTTAGTCAGTCTCAGCGTGACTGCTGGTTTTCTTTCTTTTTTCAGTTAAATCACCTTCTGCTTTGGCATTATCCCCCAACACAAACGCACATGCACGTGTGCACGTACGCACCGGCACACATGGAAAGAAACCCACCTGTGCACGCGTACACAAATACAGACAAACAACAACATATGCCGACCTACACATGCACACAAACACAACTACACACACATATGCAGACCTACACATGTACACAAACAAAACTACACACACATATGCAGACCTACACATGCACGCGTACACAAATACAGACAAACAACAACATATGCAGACCTACACATGCACACAAACACAACTACACACACATATGCAGACCTACACATGCACACAAACAAAACTACACACACATATGCAGACCTACACATGCACACAAACACAACTACACACACATATGCCGACCTACACATGCACACAAACAAAACTACACACACATATGCAGACCTACACATGCACACAAACAAAACTACACACACATATGCAGACCTACACATGCACACAAACAAAACTACACACACATATGCAGACCTACACATGCACGCATACACAAATACAGACAAACAACAACATATGCAGACCTACACATGCACACAAACACAACTACCCATACTCAAACATATGCAGACCTACACATGCACACAAACACAACTACACATACTCAAACATATGCAGACCTACACATGCACACTAACAAACCTGCACACACATATGCAGACCTACACATGCACGCATACACAAATACAGACAAACAACAACATATGCCGACCTACACATGTACACAAACAAAACTACACACACATATGCAGACCTACACATGCACGCAAACACAACTACACACACTCAAACATATGCAGACCTACACATGCACACAAACAAAACTACACACACATATGCAGACCTACACATGCACACAAACACAACTACACATACTCAAACATATGCAGACCTACACATGCACACAAACAAAACTACACACACATATGCAGACCTACACATGCACACAAACACAACTACACATACTCAAACATATGCAGACCTACACATGCACACAAACAAAACTACACACACATATGCAGACCTACACATGCACACAAACACAACTACACATACTCAAACATATGCAGACCTACACATGCACACAAACAAAACTACACACACATATGCAGACCTAGACATGTATAAAAACACAACTACACACACACAAACATATGCAGACTCATGTACATACAGAAGCACACACAAACATTTGTGTGTTTTTTACACACAACTTAAGGTCACACAAATGCTGGTGTCAGAGTGTGGGGGGTGGGGGCTGTGGTCTTAACGTACTTTTCTGGGGGGGTCTGGAGGACGTTGTTATCTTGGCTTCCTGTGTTGACCACCGTAGTGGTGGTGGTGAGGGTGGGGAGGATTCGCGGTTCTTCGTTCAGAGGAACAGAAACTTGCCGCCATGTTGTAGGTGCAGAGCAGTTGACGTCTCATTGGAAGACCACAGGTTAGGGTTAGGCGAAGAACGGACTCTGCCTGTTCATGTGTCAAAGTGTCCTTGGGCAGGATTCTGAAGCCCAAATTGCTCCTGGTGGTTGTAGGTCGGCACAGACTGACGGCGGAGCCACCAGTGACTGTTTAGCACTTTGGGGCCTCCGAGAACAGTGGAAAAGTGTTGTACAAAAATGCGCCGTTTTCCATTGATAATATGTACTTATGTAATCTATAGTAAACACAAAACCTTCAGATAAATACTGTTTTTTGTTACTTAATGAGCTGTCGTTGTTAGCTGTTCCCCAGAAAATGATAAACAAATAATGAAATCTTCACGTGTGCCTTCATTTTGAACCAATAGCTAAACAGCCTGCCTTTCTTTTCGACCAATCACAATCATGGATTAAATTCATAAATGAATCACAAGTCTTCCTCCATTCCTTTCTCCACCTGGAGCAATGCTATGTCATACTCTGGCCTCTAACCACCATCAGCATCTAGACTGGTGTTTCTTCAACTTTAGTTCTAGTTCATCCCAAACATGCAGGACGCCATCGACCTAGACCCATACCGCCAAAGACTATGGACGTCATTCAAGCACATTTTCTGTATCAGAAATAAATCTCCATCTGCATTCCTAATTTCTCTCCTCATTGAAATGTATCCCCAGAAAATATTGCCGGAAGGGAATATAAAAGTCATGAAAATTAAAGGCACCATGACAGAGCCCTGAAGTACACCAGGTGTAACAGGAAAGGTTGGAATTAACGCAGCATGGGGGTGTGAGAGATGCCAACAGAAGAGAGTTGTGGGAGCAGGACAGTGTGGGAGATGTTAAAGAAGGAGGATGAGGATGGTCAGTAAATGGAAGTCAGCTGCCATGAAGAGGTCATTGGTTATTTTTAAGTAAGCAGTTCCACATCTGTGGCAAAGTCAAAAACCAGACTGGAAGCATTCATGACAGATATCAGATGAGAATGGAGTTGAAAAGCTGCTACCCTGTGTTTTCATTTATAAAAAAAAAATCCTAAAATGACCAAAAAGCTTTTTTTCTTTCTAATTTTCCACTCATATTGATGTAAAATAACCCTGTTGCTCAGCTGTCGCTGTAAATTACTGACTGAACATCCATGAATGCTTCTGTGACTCTGGACTTTCTAAACAAAACCACAAAAAGCTTTTAGCTGGCAGTCAGGCCACAGACACTTGCAGCTGCCCCATGGGAGTCGGAGGGTGAGCCTGGTGTAAATGAGATGATACAGCTCAGACGTGAAAAAGGAAAATATTCCAAATGGAGGGGTAAAAGAGGAGAGAAAGAGGAGGATGAGGAGGCGGTGGAGGAGTGGTTGTGTAGGCAGAACCCTGGAAGGAGAAGCTGCACATGAAGACTTTTCATTTCCTCTCCGCTGTTAGTCTTGTCTGTGACGTTCTGCTGCTTTTATTCATCTTTTATTTCCCTTTTATAAAAACGGCTTTTTAAAAAGCTTCTTTGTTGCTGCGCTCGGTTTCCAGGATTTTCTCTGAATGACTCACAGCAGCTCCCACATCTTCACAGCTTTTGCATTTCTGGGTTTCTCTGCCTGTTATGTCTCTGGGGGAATCCTTTCACAGCTTCTCTGGAATTGTGAGGAGAATTCAAAATAAAATGTACTATTAACAATTTTGACAGTAATAGTTCAATGTTGTAGTAGAAGGAAATGGAAGGAAGGAAAACGATGAGGGATGTTTGAAGTCAGAAAGAAGCAAAGACCATTATAGCATCAAGCTGAGGTCTCCTTAGTCAACATTATTTCACATTTATCAGCTTCTGGCATCACATTTACTTAGCTTCACATAATAAGTGAGAAATGTGGGAGTTGTTTGATTGTGAGCAAAGAGTAACTGGATGAGTCATCTCTCATGCGCAACCACTGCTGCTTCTCTAAAAGGAAACATCGGGCTGGAGAAAGGCGGGGAATGTGTGGGTGGAAGGAGCAGGTGGGGGTGTTGAGGAGGGGTGTATGACTGGATTTTCCTGTCAGAAACATCCTCGGAATACTGAGCAAGTTGATGGCAGCTGATGAAGCAGATGGAGGAGAAGCAGACGGCGGAGGCAGAAAGGTGTTCCTCCACGAGTGCCAGACCGACGCACAGAAACTGGATCTTAGTTTCCACACTTTTAACCTCAGTAATCTGACTGGTCCATTTGCCAATCACATCAATTATTTACAATGATGTGGGAATGACACTGACCCCCCACCAATAAAACATGTAGCTTTAACATTCTCAGTCTAAAACAGACTTAATTAGGGTTAGAATTGTACTGGAAGAAATCCTTGGAACTTTGTGCAAAGTAAAGTGCAGCTTCACCTGTTCGTTTTTTGGACATTTTTCACATTGTTTTTTACATTTTTATTGCGTGTTTGGTTTGTGTCATAAAACATTAAAAAACAGTTTGATCTCAATAATTGACATTTTTTCAGTCAAAACACATGACTGCTTTGAATTGAGTTTGTGAAGAGTTTCAGGTTCATTCTGGAATTATTGTCAGAAATAATGAAAAATGTTTGTAAAAAAGAAAAACAGTTTGAAAGACTACAATTTGCTCTGATAAATAATTAAAGTATTAAAGAGAGCTCAGGATAGCCCTGGAGTTTTAAGGGTTAATAAATGAATAATTACTGCTTGCTTTTTATTTGAAATTAAAGATTTAAACATTTGCAACTTTGTGCCATTGCTTTAAACAGAAGTTGAACGTGAACAGATATCGTGAAGTTTCTGTGAACAGGAAAAAACAGTTGGAAATGTGGGAAACGTGGTCTTCTGCTGTTGTACTTCATATTCATCAAATGTTCTCACATGGTTTGAGGTTGGAGGACAGATCAGGACTTGACAGAAAACCATGTTTTTGAAAAACAGCTTCTTGCTGAAAGATAACTCTAACCCTATCTTACAGTCCTGCATAATCTAAATTTAACAATACAGGTGGAACAAAATTGGAGCTGTCCATCCGTCCAGTTCTGATCCAGATTCCAGCTCAGACGAGGGAATCTAGGACGTTCATGGATCTATTTGCCGGGAGCGTCTGTCTTATCGTGGTATGTCACTTTTACTAACTTGTTTGAACAACATTTCTTCCTCTGCTCCTGATTAGCAACGATTTACAGAAATACTTTAAAATGTAGTTTTAAGCTTAATTTTCTGTTTCTACTGTCTGTCCTCCATCATCATAAAAATTCTAGAATATGAACATGTTGAGAAAACCCAAAAACACTGTTTTCATCAGAGCGGTCCTGGACGGACCAAACTAAAAATGAAAACACTGGAAACTACATTGGTATCGCTCAGTCTCGAGCTTTTCATGATGGTGCCGTTAACCTTTGGACGGCGTCGGGAGCGGCGCTCTGAGCGTTCTCCCTGCGGTCACAGCCAGCAGCATCTCCTCCACTCTGATGTATGGATTTGACTGGTGGCTTGGCTGTATCACAGGTGTTGATGAGGTTATTTATGGCTCACTGTGCAACAAGCCATTCCCACGGCAGGAAGAGCCTTTCTATTAAACGGATTTGGTCCAGTTCCAGCACTTTGTCAGTTCACTGCAGAAACCCAGAGCTCAAATTTACAGGTTCACACTCAGGCTCGCCTCCAGTCATTTCCAGATCAGTCACTTGTGTTTGTTAATGGAAATACTGAATCACATTATCAGTCTGTAGCCAAAGATGACCTGATTGGCTGCTGTTGTTCTTTTAGCTTTTCCACTGTGATTTTAAAGCAATAAAACACATTTTCCTGACCCTTCCTATTGGCTAACCATCAGCCAATAAATACAACAGAACAGTTGGGACACGCTGAAGTTTGTCTCTTTCTCTGCTTTGGAACTTTCAATCAAATTTATTGAAGAAATTCTGCCACCTAAATGACTGCCGTCACTGCTCTTGAGGAATTGCCTTCTTGCAGATTTAGCTTCAATTCAAATTCATACTGCGCCAGAAGAGAGTGAATCATGAAACCCAGAGCCCCCCCAGGCAGAAACTGGTGCCGGTCCACAGGTCACCTGGTACCAGGACACAAAGAAAGAATACACAACTTATACCACTTTTATTAAGCATCTGATTCTGGATGGGGTTTTATTTTAGAAAGCCACCAAATCTCTCCACTTCTGTGGGATTTTTCTTGATGAAGGTCAAGACTCTCGCCTTCGTCGCATGCCTCACGTTTGTGTCCGCTACCTTGTTAAAGCGGCTGCCCCAGCCAGAAACACAAAGTACTTTGATGCTAAATGGAAACAAAAAAAGGGAAAGACTTTGTGAGGAAACAGAAGAGAAAAAAATAAGCTGCATTTAACAGACGAAACCAGGAATCTTGGTCGAAATATGGATTTATCTGGACACTTTCTAACACATCAAACCCGCTCTGCATGATGAGTGATCACCGGCTCTCTAACGTTACTAGGATGTGCTTCAGTGGATTCAATTTTATTTAGAAAAAACAGTTTTTATGGCAGCTGCCTTATTTAATCACATTGCTATCCAGCACACCTCAAAGGTCTTCCAGGCTGCTCCTTGAAAATATAACCAGTCTGTGGTCTGAAAAGAGACCGCTACTTCATCCCATCTGGCACAGTTTGCCTGTCATGCTTTCGCACAGATAACATAGAACAAGTAAGCAATTATTTGGGGTCAAACTCAGGTACAGTTCAATTCAGTGTCAATTCAAACAAACACCAGAACAATGGTTTCAAGCTGAAGAAGGAAATACAGTCTAAAGCTCATTTCTGAAGAAAAGCACCTCACAGAACAGCTGAAAAATCTGTGATTGCAGGAGTGAGGAGGCGAATAAAAGACTTTCAGACAGATTGGTTATTTTAGAGAAGATTATGGGCTTAAACTTAAACAAATGAGGGTTCAAATATTTTCTGTATATCCCACTCATTTGATCATCCTGTTGAGAAAAGGACTAAAGCTTCAGCTCATTTCAACAGACAGGCCTGTAATGTGAGACATTCACGAAAAAGGAGACCACGTTTGGCCTTTTAGGACAAGAACTACAAACACAGATGAGGATGTGAAATAATAGAAACCACATCAACGGAGAAAAATGAAGACCAAGTCACTGTGTTGCAAGTCATAAGTGACGCGCAAGTCTTTGACCTTAAGTCCTGAATCAAGTCACAAGTTAAGACCAAGTCCCACCATTGATTATTTCTGGTCTTTTCGGGTTCGTCCAACAACAGATTAGTATGATTTCCACAGACACTGATGCTTTTAGGAACTGCGTTTGTTTGTTAAACTTTACAAGAATGGGTTAAAACGTTGCCATGTTAGAATATCAGAATACCCCTCTTTGTGGCTGTGTGTTCCTTAGCCAGGAGGATTGTCTCAGCTTTCATGCAGAACTTACCGTTGTTCGTGCAATCTCAAGTGTTGGACGAAGTTGTCAAGTCTCTTATCTTCAAACTGTTTTTGTTGACGGACTCGTAATCGTAATAACCTTGGAGAATCTGGCGCCTTGTTTGACAGACCGTCGTCATTGGTTCATGCACATCCACAGAGGGAGAGAGCGCTCTAAAGTAGTAAATCTTTCCATTAAAAGGCTTTAGTCCAGATGAAGTCCCAAGTTACTGCTGTTAACCTTTTAACACCAGAGCTTTAGCTCCAGTCTTTCATTCGACTACCGTAGCTCTTTAACCGTTGACACAGTAAATGGAACTCCAGCTGATTCTGTCACAGAGAGAAGCGGCTTTACACTTTAGTAATGTGTTACATATCAGTGCAAAGCCGCTTTCCCTGCATCAGAATCAGCTTATGAACATTGATCACGCAAGCGGTGGAAGACTTATGTCAAAGAAAGTGTGTTCAGGTGTTGCTGAGAACATCTCCGATGTGAGGGGTTAAAGTTCAACTTAAGTTGCAAATCTCAACCTCTCAAGTCGAGCCTAAAGTCATCAAATTCATGTCCAAGTCATGTGACTCAAGTCCTCGTCTCTGGTAAAGAATGGCAGACCACGCTCCTTCTCTGTACCTATTTGACAGCAGTTCTAGTGAAAACTCTGGATGGTTGTGCTTACTTCTTTAATTCACAGACGGAAAAGCAAGTCTAAGCATTTTTTACACACATTGGTTCCTTAAGGCCAAAAGATTTGGATCAGCAACAGTAAAGTTGCTAAGAAAAAAGAAGGATTTTCTCAAGGAAACTAAGAGGCTTTCAGCTGGTAAAGAATACTAAGACACTTCAACTTCCTCAGGGATAAATCAGAAATGTTTCATTTTATTTCATAACCCAAGCACTTAAAACTAGAATCCATAAAGTACAATAAAAATATCATCATACCAACATTTGATCGCTGCTTTCAACACATGAGCACATTCTACGGATGTCGTCAGATTGTTCCTACATCTGTAGTGTCAAACTAAAACATTAGTTTCCATGCATGGCTTCAAACAACATCAGGAACACTGTCCTTAACTTACTGTCTCTAAGTCACATGAAGACCTTTGTTTAAGACTGTTGTGCTTTTACACACAGAAAACTCCACTATTTGTACATTTCAGTCAGCAGGATTATTCTGGCTGATGTCTCATACCTGAGACAGTCCCTCCAAGCCTGATCTTTTTCCTTCACCTGAACAGTTTTTCAAAAATCAAAGGAACCCAAACAACTGCTGTTTAATTCCCTTCCTGCTGATTAGTGTGGTCATTTGGTGATTCCAAATAATGGCTGAATGGCATAAGTGTGAATGAAAGGAGGCGATGCTCTCCACTCTTTATTAGCATTTTGCTCCTTTCATCTCAGCCATGCGAGTAGCTGAGCTTCTGCCAAAAGAGGAGAATCCTTTCATGCACAAGAGACAGATCTAATCTAGACATGCAGGAAAAGAGCCTCATCATCCACCCGAACGGAGGAGGATCATTTCATTTCCTCTGTGTGGCAACAGGCTCACACAACGATGAACAGCAGAGGGGGGGGGGCACAGAGGACGTGGTTGTCATGATTCATATTCATCACAACTTTGAATCTCTGAGAGCCCAGCTGAAAAATGTTTGAAGCTGGATTTCAGGCAGCCTGCACACAGTAAACGAGGACACGAAGACAGAGAATTAACACCGTTTTCCTCCAATGTGACCGAGCAGTCCTGGCATTGGTGGTTCAAGCAAATGTATTTATAGGAATAAATAAACACAAAATAGATAAATAAATAAAGAATAAACGCATTTACAGAAATCTAGAATGTAGAAAGGCCAAATCTGGTTTTCTGGAAACATGCCTCTGAGTTTAACCCAAGAACCCTCACGTCCAGCAGCTTCGAAGCTTTTAGAATGGATGTAAACCTGTACTCAAACTGATGTTTGTTCATTCTAAAACAAACAAACCAAAAGATGTATTATGGCAGAGAAACAAAGACTTTTAAAACACTGAGAAAGACGGAGAAACAGAGTCCTGATGGCAGAGTTGGATTTTGATCACTGGATGTGTTAGTGTAGGTTCTGCCTTATTGCCAGATTTCATGTCACTTATGCAATACAGAATCACTACATGAAACCACTGCTCATAAAATACTGTATATTCATTCAACTTTTACAAGAAGCTTGCCATCAAGTTGACACACAAATTTAAGATTAATGTATTATTATTAAAACTATCTGTCAATCTACCACTTTAATTTGGAGTTTTTGCTGTCAGTTACCCCTAAAATGTCAACTCAAAAGCTTGTTTTGATTATGTAGAACTGATAGTCTTCAGTCACATGATGTGCACGATGACCTGAAGGGCAACACTGCAGGACAAGACATGGGATGTACTCCTGACTAAATGGAATGACAAAAATACAGACAATTTTATTTGTTTTGGATCAAGATGGGTCAACATGCTGTAATCTGGTGGGTAAAGAGGAAGCAAATCTGTGTTCTGAAGCAAAGCTGACTGCTAATGCTAATCATAGAACATGTAGGCTGCCACTACTGTGGACGGGTTGTGGGCGGGGTCCAGAGTGGGTCATCCAGGAATCTCATTTATAAAATTTCTCATAAAAACTACCTGAGATGCAGCTTGTTGCAGCAAAAAACCAACGGCATCAGTTCTACACCAACAAGAGCTGCAGAAGTTAAAAAGGGGTCAGATTTAAAAGTCCTGGCAAGAAAAAACTCTCTGGAGGGCACTGGGGGGCAGTCTGTAAAGATGGAGGCTGACAAAGATGCTGTAAGTTCTCACAGAATTATGAACTCTAAGACATGATTTTATTTTCCAGGAATGTTGGGATAGTCTTTGTTTTGCACGCTTCAGCTGCGGAAGGATGGCTGCTGACAACCATGAAGGCTGTGTCTGGGGGGTGGGGGGCAGAAACAACATATTAAAAAACTAAAGATGGAAATGTCTTCATTCAATCACGACTGCTCTTTCCTGTGAATCCTCTGGAAGGACGTCGCTCCATCACTCCGAGCTCAATGATTGTCATTTCACTGTGACGGATTATTTACTGACAGTGTCTGTGCTCCTCCCATGACTAAGGACTGAGAAGTGGTGATGAAAATGAGCAAATCAAAGCACAAAAGCTTCCTATCTGTCTGTGTGAGACGGTGTTACTTTTTCTTCACATTTCAGATCCTTTTTTGAAAACTATTTTTCAGTCGCGGCTCTACAGCAGATGAAAATATGTGCAAAAAACAGACATATCTTCCCCCTTTTTTTCCTCAATATAAATACCAGCATTTACATTCGATTTGGCTTTCACATGTTTGCATCTGGCTGTGCTCAGAGGCCTTCAGAAACTCGGTTCTTGGTTTGTTTCCTTTGGGATTTGTGCAACAGCACAACAATAAGTCGTTTTTTTAGGAAAAGACAATCTGAACCTTCAGGAATGGGACAACTCCAGCCTTCTACCGTTTAGGCTGTTCCATTTGGACTTAAAAACGTGAAAACTAGTTTGATTTGCATGTTTGGCTGCTTTTTGTACGTTTGGACGTAATATTTGAAGCTAAAAAGAACAAAGCACGTTGGGAAAACAAACGACAGAGCAGGAAGATGAATGAAGCCCTGCTACACTGGGCTGTGGTCTGGAGAGGCATGTGTGGCTTTCAGTGTTACACACTCAGTGGCGGTGTCCTTGGTTCTGTGAGGGCTTCTGAACAACGTCTCGTTTAGGTTAGCAGTCAGCTTGTCAGTAACTTCTGCTGTTATAGTTTGTGGACCAAAGCCTAAGAAATCAGGCAGCTGAGGAGGGGAGCGTTCTTCTGGAGCATCGGGCAGTTGTCCAGATTGTTTCGTGTCCTCCTGAGAGTCAGAGCGCCCTTCAGATCCTCCTTTTTCAGAGACAGAGGGATGAATCAGAGGGGAAGAGGACGTGTGGACCTCAGAGTGTGTCATGGGAACAGCCTGTGTCTTGTTCTGTCCTCTGTGCTGCATCATCTGCTCCATGGTTGGAGTTTCAGGAGAGCAGCCAGCTCCGTCTCCGGCCTCCTCGTCAGGAGCACTGACGATGCGAGGCAGCGTGCTGTGGTAGCTTGTCTCCAGAGGGTAGTTCACGCTTTCCCCTCTTCGCAGTGGGGTCCGGTGTCTCTCAAAGGAGGACTGGAAGTGTCGAACACCGGGGTCGCTCCACTGCTTATGGCGCTGCCATTGCTTACGCAGATGGATACGAGAGCGGTACTTTCTAGGAGATTCCTGCTGGTCAAACTGCGGGTCATGACGCAGAAATTCATGAAAGAGGGCGTCCGTCTTCTCGTCTATACTATAGTCCCGCTGGTGTAGGGTCAGCGGCTGCACTAAGGGCTCAACAGCATCTCGAGGTGTGATCATCTGGCCATATGCTAGCCAGCTTAGCGAAGCAGCATCTGCTGCTGGAGAAACTCCATTACCGGCACCGAGCAGCAAGTCCTCCTCAGGCTCCTCCTCAAAGAGGTGGAGCTCAAAACTCTCACCAATTGTTCCTGTTCGCCCTGCATTTGTAAAATGGTGTCTTTTCTCATGGGCTGTTCTGTCTTTGGGACTCCCAGGTATGCTGCTGCTTCCAAAGAGTCGCAGGTCCTCTGGACCTCGAGACGGAGCCTCTATTGATGCGTACCCACTGTCCATCTGCAACAGCTTACGAGTCCCAGATTCTGCATCACCTCCGTTTTGCTCAGATTCCGTGCTTCCCTGTTTACTCTTACTTGGCTTCCGCACCTCAGACTTGTCCTCTGTGGAGGTGACGTTGTCATCCTCCAACATCTCCACCTCATCTCCTAAATCCTGGGATGAGTAACTCAGGAACCTCTCTCGTTCTGTGTCCATGCGTCCACTCAGCGAGCACACGCTGTCAGCATCACTGCAGACGGAGTTGCGGTCGTTGTTGCTGCTTTGGTCGGAGGCGGCATACTGCTCAAGCGAAGCGCGCAATGTCCAGATGTCTCGGTAAAGTGACTGTGGATCTTGTGTTTGGGAAGGATTTGGGGAGCTGGCGCATTCCCTTCTCACCACCGAGGGCATCTCTTGGGGATCAAGGGACAGGCCAACCTCCCCAGGGCCACTGCTGCTGCAACCAGGCTCCACCTCTACCCTGTATGCACACAGAGATGAAGGGATGAAAGAAAACGTAAAACAAGAGAGACAACACAAGTGTCAGAGCGTTCAGTGAAATTACAAATTCACCAGAAACATTTTCACAATGCACCGAATGGCTTCTATGAGTTGCGATGGCCGCTGCTGTTTATGTACCACAAAAACCATGTGAGTGGAGGAAACAACATGCTTTCATCCCAAGACAAGAACAGTTTAAATGCATGGAGGGTAAAAGACTGAAGCAAATCAGAACAAAGTTTATCAAACCTCTTCTTTGGTTGACCAGAAAGGGATTTCGTTTTACCAGATAAATATCAGCAAATGTAGACAGGAAATAGTGACTTTGTTTAAAGAAGACTGGGAAATAAATAAAGCAACAAACAATCTAGTTTGGTTTTCTGCTCCCTTCATCCTGCTGATGAAGGGAGCAGAAAAACTTAACCAAATCCTGCCATTACCAGATCACACCTGCAGAGGAAAGATTCCTTCAGTCCATTTACAGAAAGGAAATAAAGTTGTTCTTGATCAAAATCTGAGTTTGGTCTGTGATGTTCATCATGGAAACACTTCAACTGTGAGTCAGAAGGGAAAACAGAATCCAGGAAATCACAGCGTTTGACTTTTAAAGAATGTATCAGCATCATGGAGCAGAAAAGAAGTATTCAGTCAATAACAAATGTTGACCTCATTACTTCATAATGTAATCCTGGCTTCAGTGGCAAAGGTCAAAGTTCTCCTGTAGGTTTGGTCCATTCTGCAGAACTGTGACGTTTTTGGGGCTGTTGCTAGGCAACAAAGACTTTTAACTCCATCCAAAGATTCTCATTTGGATTGAGGTCTAGAGACTGGTTAGAACCGTGAAATTCCTTTTGCGTAGACAATCCTTGGTTGCCATGGCGATGTGTTTGGGATTATTTTCATGCTGGAAGATGCAGCCACATTTCTTCCTCACTGTTTTGACTGATGGAAGAAGGTTTTTGTCCAAGGTCTCACCATACATGGATCCATTCATCCATTCCTTCATACGGATCAGTCGTCCTGGTCCTTTTGGAGAGAAGCACCCCAAACCATGATGTTTCCACTCCCATGCTCCACTGTGGGTCTTGATATGCAGCTCAGCATTCTTCCTCCTCCAAACAGGGAGTTTTCATCTTCTGACCACATGACCTTCTCCTAATCCCCCTCTGCATCGTCCAGATGGTTCCTGGAGAACTTCAGACTGGCCTGGATATGTGCAGTTTCAAGCACGGGGATCTTTTGACCTCTGAAGAACACACAATATCCAGGACAATGGCATCTGTTACCATAGTAACCTTTGTTACTGTGGTCCCAGCTCCCTTCAGGTCATTGACCACTTCCTCCATGTTGTTCTGAGCTGTTTGCTCTTCGTTCTCCACATCATTTGCTATTTGTTCTTTGCAAAAAGCCCTTTGTGGAACTCCAGCCTGCGAGACGGGAGCTGTGCTGCAACATGTCTCCACTGAAGCTGGACGCTCTTCTCCACTTTGTATAGTCGGTGTTGCGCTTTGTGTTCACTCTGTGTTTTTTTGTTTGTTGGTTAATTTTAAAGTAAAACTGAAGGGGGGGACTGCCATTTTCTTTAGTACATGTTTTCTCCCATTTATGTTAGTTTAGGGAGGTTAGTGTTTGCTTTCCCTTTTCTTTCATTTGCAAGTAAGCTTTCTGTGTTTTAGATAGGTGGGGGCTTTTGTTTGTTGTTTTAGCCTTGGTTCACCCTGAAGCCTTTTGCTTCACTTGTAAGTTATTGTTGGTTGTTGTTTATAGTAAATATATTATTTTTTTTATTTTATGGAGACAGTCTTTTGTGTCTTTAGTGTTTACTGATTTAGCTTGGACATTTTACTTTTACGTTATGCTCCTCTAGATTCCCCTAGACCCACAAAGAGGCATAACATAAATTGGGGGCTCGTCCGGGATATGTTACTCCATCGTCTGGGATCTGTTCACCACTGGGATCCATTTAATTTGTTTGTATTTGATCCACTTGGGTTTTGTTCAGTTTTGTTTGTGCTTGGAGACAAGGTTTGGTTGACAGTTTTCTTCGTAATTTGTAGCATGGCATGTGAATTCTGTAACTTTCTGTAACTCAAGAGCATTTGAAGATTAATTAAGCAGAGAGTGCTCCTCCAAATCGCC
This sequence comes from Oryzias celebensis, assembly GCA_014656515.1. Taxonomy (NCBI): domain Eukaryota; kingdom Metazoa; phylum Chordata; class Actinopteri; order Beloniformes; family Adrianichthyidae; genus Oryzias; species Oryzias celebensis. The sequence continues at coordinate 1,066,162 of BNCR01000004.1, forward strand.
TAGACTAGAAAGGAGGCGTGCCCAAGGAGGCGTGCCCAAGGAGGCGTGCCCAAGGAGGCGTGCCCAAGGAGGCGTGCCCAAGACGTAATCCGAACTTTCTGACGGTCAATCTTAATCTTCTAAAAGAAATCTGACCTGCCTTAAATTATCCAGCCAGAGTGACCACACTGAAACTGAGAGTTTAACTTACAGGTTGGATTTATAGACATATTACACTAGACTAGTCATCTGTGAACACATTTTCCAGAATGACTAATTGAGCAGGATAAGGTAAAGTTTGAGGTTTGAGTCTACTGATGGGTTCACTATGGGCATTTCAAAGACACGCCCCTTTACTATCAGAGGAACGGATCGTGGTAGATGTAGATGTTCTGAAGATCAATGCAGGGCAGCAGATGGAGATGGTTTGGACATGCCGAGAGGAGGAACATTCATGATCTCAGCAAAAGGATGCTGAGGTTGGAGATACCAGGAGAAAAACCAAAGAGGAGGTTGATGGATGTAGAGGAGGAGGACACGAGGATGGTTGGAGTTGTCCTACGTCCCTTTTGTTGCCTCCACCTGCATCTCCCAATACTTCTGTCCTCTCAGTGTCCAACTTTTTCTTAGCCAACCTAAACTGTTCTTCTCATTCTAGATGAAACACCAAGTTCCGTCCTCCCAGTCTCTTTAGCTGGAGCTGTAAAGTCACTAGAAGAACCTCCCAATCATCATAAAGATTCTTTTAACTTTCCCCTAACATCAACATTTATCTTCTTTTAGTAATGTCACCACCATCTGTCCTTCTCCATTCCTGCTCTGAACACCAGACTTCTCCATCACTGCCTCCTCACCTCTGTTCCCTTCACCCATATCTCTGCTAAAATGTGCTCCAATCACAGCTCTTTGTCCTCTAGAGATACCATGAATGACCTCATGGACCTCCTCATTGATCTCCTTCCAGAATGTCTCCTTCTCCTCCAGCTCACATCCTACCTGGGAGAACTACTGACAGCAGTCACCATCACACCTTCATCTTCCAGCTTCAGACTCTTCATCCTCGCTGACCCTCTCTTCACCTCCACATCTTTGCATATGAGATGCATAAGAATCACAGTAACATTCAGTGCAGAAAGCAGGTTGTGAATCCTTTGGTGAAAAACGGAACTGTGATGTCAAACCAAACCCTTCAGCATTGCTGTTGATGCATGTCTGCTTCGAAGCGCTTGCCTCTGTGAATGAAAGCTGCTGAAGAAATGAAGCTGCATGGCTCTCATTGCTGCAAACAGACCTGAAGAGCTTCCTCTGCTTCTGAAGAGCATGAACTTCACGCGCTGATATGCTCTTTGGAGAGGACACTGGTCAGAAGAAAGTCAGACCAAAGTTAAAGTTTGCTTTCCTCCTCAGTAATTTAAGGTCTGAAAGAGTATTGTTCAAATGAAGAGAGCTTCTCTGCAGACTTGGAGAAAGTTCAGCAGGTAGAAAAAGAAAGACCTGCTGCAGTGAAATCTCACCAGGATTTTCACTTGAAGACACTTTGAATCTTTCTAAGAGTACAGACTTGAATTTGAAGGCAGTAAATAGCAGATTATGCAGAAATAGTTGGTGGCTTTTAGATTATGATTTTTTTTTAATTTCTTGCTTCGAAGTTTCAGGACACAAGACAGCATTAAAGCTTCAAAGTTTCTTCTCACCAGACATCATTGGCTTTTTTATCTGCAGGAAAATGAGTGCAAATGAGCAAAGCAGTGGACAGGATGAATGGCAAGGGAATTAAAGATACCTGCCAAGGGAAGGGGGCGGTGTGGATGGAGGTGAGGGGAGGCGGGCGCTGGGCTGGCTTGGAAGGAAGGTGGCCTCCTTGGTGTGGGCGATGTACTGGATGAGGTCGATGCGGTGAGCTTCATGGGCTTCATGGTCCATGCTCTCGCTGGCGGCTCGCTGACGCTGAAAGTGCCTCCTCTTCGGGGATCCTGGCTCACGACACATGTGAAGAAAAGAGCGGCATTGTGACAGCAGGACTGAGAGCTGCTTCAATCATTTCTGCAGAGGAATTCGAGGTCTGTTTTGGCTTCCTGCTGGGACTGAAGGCAGGAGTTCAGGGAGGACTGTGTGAGTCCAGAAAGGTGAAGATCAGCAAGGAAATGTGATTGTGCTCAAATCAACTTAGAACAACCAAAAGTGCATCATTTAACCATCTGCCGGCCATGCTTAGGTCCAGCTCTACAGAGAGTAGGACCAAGGTCGGAACTTTCTGTTTTATCATTGTCAGTCTGGTGTGGAAGAATGTTAGAAAAAAAGCAGAAAGTAAAGCAAAAGCTAAAGCTTTTCTACACAATCACTTCTGTTTTTAGAATTCAATTAAAACATAAATTCACTTAGAGCCTTAGTCACATGCACCTGTTCTGGATACTGCGAGTTTTTGGGTTGAGGTCACAGAGAGTGCAGTAAAATTTGAGCTAAAAAAACGTGCACAAACATTTCCTTTATTTATATTTAACATTTATATTTCCTGCGGGTCATCTGCATGTCCCGTATAGGTTTTTCACCTGCAGACAGCCCCTATCCACCTGTAAGAACAGTTGGGACTGAGGCTTGAGAGCGTTACCTCTGGTGTCCAGACTGGAGGCCCTCTGGCTGCTGTCCAGCTTCCATTTCTTAATCTTAAAGTAAGGACTGGCCCCCTCCAGACTGGCGTGACGCCGCAGTTTACTGAGGAGCTGCAGCACAGGCTTCGGGCTGTCTGCACCGCCACTGACTGCAGGAGACGCTCCGTTTCCCACCACGCTGCTGCCTCTGCCCCGGGGCCCAGCCGCCGTCACCTCACCCTGAGTAAAGCCAGACACGGTCAGACAGGAAGCCTTTAGAGGAGCGAAGAAAATCTGTAGTGACAGGCTGAACGCAGGCCTCAAAGCTCACATCCAGCATCGTTCTAACAGGTCAGACTGCACAGCCCTAGTTGGTGCTCAGGATGAATCCCTGTTTGACTGGTGGGTGTGAAACCCCCCCAACAGAGGGGTTGTACTATTGGGAAATTGATCAATGAATGCAGCATTTAGAAGCTTAAATCTACCAAAAAACAGAAGCCAAGTCCAGCATGAATTTTTCACAGGTTTTGCTCATAAACACTTCAGTCTGTCCCACATGAGTTTGAGGTAACGCACAGAGCTGACCCCCACCTCCCTGACGCCTGAAGCTGGAGAGCCCTCACAGAAGCTGGTGTCCATCATGGAGTTGAGAGCATCTCCAGGCAGAGCACGACTGGGACTGCCACTCAAGCCGGTCAGAGCGGTTTGGGGTAGGGGGCAGAGCATCGGCTGCAGGGAAGCAAAATAAAACTCATTCTTGTGGATTTTTTTTCACTCCTCTGTGGGTCATAAACACAGCAGAACTCTTGGGCTACGTTCAAACGGTCTTTGGAAACATGCGTTCAAGCCACCAGTTCTCACGTATGGATGACGTCCTTTTCAATTCACAGAATTACCAACCATTAGAAAATTGATCATGAAGGAGAAATGAATAATTGTGGTTTGAGGCCAGCTGGAAGGTTTCACCAGACCTCTCAATACCAAACATACTGTGAATTTCTGATTTAAAATAAAAAAAAAAAACGTTGTCACTGAATCTGAGTTTATGTGAAGTGTCCCATATTCTTCCTACATTTCCTTCCTACAAGTCTTACATTTAAATGATACATTTCTTATTCAGAAATACAACCCTCTGGTTTTGATCACAGAAAGAAAGAAATCTGTTCGTCCTTTATGACTCTGAAGGTCAAACAGCCACAGGTTGTTTTCACAGCTTTATAATAGCTTATAACCTCATGTAGCCATTCACGATCAAGAAAACCTACACACAGTTCTTAGAAAGTGCATATTATTCATCCTCTGACAGGAACCTGCATACGGCTGGAAACTTGAACTCAGGTGACATTTGGCCCACAGGTCAAACTTTGGACATGTCTGTTCTACACCAATAAAATCCGGTTTCTCACCTGGAAGATGGAAAGTGCTGACTTTGCAGAAGGGCGGGTTGTCACTGTGATGGTGTTTTCTGCCGAGTCACACTCGTGGATGGTGACGATCTTGAGAGCAGGAGAAGGGATGTGGAGGTTTGTGAGGCGCGCATTCTTCAGGTGGTGGAAGTCGCCTTCAGTCAAAGTGTATCTGAGGACCGCATGGTGAGAACCGCATGGTGAGAACCGCATGGTGAGAACCGCATGGTGAGAACCGCATGGTGAGAACCGCATAAAGACCCTCATGAAAAGAACCTCATGAAAATAACCGAATGAAAAGAACCACCTGAAGAGATCCGACTGATCCGCCTTCAGATAATGAAGATTATGGGAGAACAGAAGCAGGATGTTCTGCAGAACTTTTAGCAGTGTTTTCGTTTTAACCAAAAATGCGGCAGGGAAAGTTTTGTGGTCAAATGAGGAGGTTTTTCAGTGAACTAACACAGAACACACAGAACCTTCTGACGCTGAAATGCTTGCGTCCTTTCATCAATGAAAGCTCTTAGTGACAGCTTCAGCTTTGAATGAAACCATGGAGACCAACGCGGTCTTGTCGGGCTGACCTGCGACCTTTCTCCTGGGCTTTCTTGCCATGATCAAAGAGCGCCGCCTCATTGAAGGAGACGCGGCGACCGGTGGGGCCTGTGGACAGGAAGCGTTCGGTCTCTTGATCATGAGAGCTGACCACGGACAGGCAGTCGGACTCATCCACCTGGATGGTGATTTCTGCATCGACACAGAAGGGAAAGGACACAGTGAAAGGATGAGATGAAGAGGAAGGCAGACGACATGCAGCTTTTGTTTGAGCATAAATAATACAAATATAATGACGGTTTTTGGGGGTAAAGTTCTTGATGGTCAAACTGCAGCAGGAAAACATCCACACCAGCGTGATGGCGTGGATGGTGTGTCAATAAAAGATGATCCTCCATCTCTTTTTCTATCACATCCAGACAATCGTCCTCCATTCTTCTGAGCATGCTCACTTCCCAGTGTTCCTGCACTCACCGTGGGTGGGCTGAGACTCCGTGTAGGTGGCGGTCTTCTCCGGGTCATCGCTGGCCCTGCAGGACAAGCAAAAACCTTGAGTTCAGTACTGCCACATGATTGAGAGTTCTGTCCTTCATCTGTGATGCAGGACGTCGCTGAGGCCTTTTTCTGCTCAGTCAGGAGGAACCTGCTCCTGAAAAGTGAAAGCTTCAGACAGACAGCAGCTGTACGAATGAGATCAAGAATGAATTTACAGAAACACCATCAGAAACTAGACATGGTACAGGTCTGATCAACTGAATGAAAAAACCAAAATGAATCATCACATGTGTTCAAAAAGTTCTACAAAAACCTTCATCAGCTGCTGATCCTCTAAAACGTGTTTTCAACTCCACCAAAGGCCCGAATGAGGCAGAAAACGGAAGGAATGTTTCCGTCTGATGTTTTCCTGCGACTGCAGGGACGTCTCCCTCCTCCCAGACCTGTGCTTCTCTTGTTTTTTATTTCCTCTGTGACTCCTATTTCATTGATGCGAGTTTGTGTGTTTCCCCCATGGAGGAGCAGTGCTGGGCCGAGACGCCACATTAATCACAGCGGATGGCTGCTTTGAAATCTCATTACACTCATTTGCTCCAGTCTGGCCAGTACTGGTTTTCAGGCCCGGCGGTGGATATTGGAAGAGTTTCCAATATGCTACATGTTTCCTTTTAAAAACCTCTAACACTTGATGTGCAGACCGAGCAAATGCATCGTCATGCTTGAACTTCCCTAAAGGTAACATTTGTTCTGCCAGCAGCCTGATTTTCACGTTTCTTTTGTAGGGCTCAGATTGTTGTGTGTTGATGGAATCGCTCACTGCGATGACAGTCATCTTTTATTTATGCAAATATATCAGGGGTAAATACTGAATAAAATCTTATCTGAGAAACATTTGCAGCCAAGCTTAGAAACACTAATGAATGCAATTTAGCCATTTAATCAGCATCCCTGAAGCACACGCTCAACAGAACCGTCTGTCGCTTTAAGAGTTTATCCTTTGAAACTTCCCTCTCCTCATCACAGCTTCTGCCCACTCCTCGTATCAGACTCATCAGGGGCTCAGAAAGGATGCTGCATCCTGACTACATGTGGATCTCACCTGCTGCAGCGTCCATGGCCGTGGTGACGGCAGGCGATAACAAAGAAGGAGATGATGATCAGCGTTCCCACCAGGAAGACAGAGAGGATCACCAGGAGGAGCACATAGCCATCCCGATGCTCCTCAGTCGGAAGGGGAATTTCCTGATATCAAGAAGAGCAGGAAACATTTACAGACAGAACAAGTTTGGATTTTTGCTTAGAAAATGAAGAGATGGTTCATGAAAAAGAACTGTTTTTTCAGCTGAATGTTTGGTTCCTGTGTTCTGGTTCTGGTTTCACAAAGCTTTCAGCCCTTTGAGGGTCCAGATCTCTGTTGAAGAGTCTTTGCTTGTCATGTGAAATGTGCTCAGGAGCAAAGCTCTCCTTCTACCAACCGCATGACCGTCAGACAGGGCGAGTGTGATGACAGCGTCCAGCTTCCAAACACTTTGCACTTCCTTTTCACACCTTCAGTCACAGCCACAGCCCCTCAGCAGCAGGAACATGGTTTTCTGTATTTATTTATCACGTCATGCATTTACGTTGGCTTTCTCTGGTTCTGTTACCTGTGGAGCTCCTCCATCAAAACCGTGGCTGAGGGTGAAGCTGCTAAAACTTGGTGGGAGGAAACAAAACCACCAAAGAAAGAGGAAGAGGAGGAGCTGGACTCTTCATCTTCATTTACTTAACTAAACGTCAATAAATAATTGGCTATTCTTCTTTGAATAGACATAAGCTTTGTCAAACGGATTTAATTTTAGGTTTCTGTGAGACATGTATGTATTACATGAACCCCCCCCATGCGTGAATGGTTTGGTCAGTCTCTATAGAAGCCTCCTGATTGGTCCTCAGGCCAGTTTGGTTTGTTTCTTTAAATCAGTTTGAGTTCTGTTTAACCTCCAGACAACCTGAGAATACAAAAGTTTTTCCAGTCAGATTTTTTTTAATTTACCAAAACTAAAATTCCCAGAGGGCACCCCCACCCCACCCCCCACAAAATGTGGTCTGTAGATACCAGGAATCATTCAGTGTTATGCAGTGGATGGGAGACATTCAGGTTTGTGTCCTCTGCAGAGCTTAATTAGGAAAAGTTTTCGGCTGAAAAACTATAGAGAACATAAATGCAAAACACTTGGATAGGATTTAAACTATTTTTAGATTATTTTTCTCAAGCTGAGGGAGGCATCACACTGAAAACTCTCTGTTTGGGGAAATTAAAGTCCAAATTAGATCAGATATTGGATTACTTCAGGTCCAGGTCAGGATGCTCTCTATTAGCCAGCCAATCGACCAGAACACATGGGAGGAAACGTGGGTCTGGTGGCGAGCTGGTGGCGAGCTGCTGTCGGCGCACATGGAAGCAGCAGGACAGAACCAGACTCACCGTGGAGTTTTCTGGTGCAATGTTCCAGACGGTAGAGTCATTGCTCATGGTCCAAGTCAACGAGAGGTTCCGCCTGAGACAGAGAACATGCAAACACAAACATGGAGGAAGAACCTGGAGCTGTTAACCCCATCACAACCACACGCGTTACCCTCCAAAAACGGGCCCTGTAGAAATACGTCCAAATTTAACCCATTTTCTTTAAAACAAGCAAAGAAATCAACCAATGAGACTACAAACACTTACCGATAATTTAAGAAGAAATTCTAGACACCAAGACGTGTTTTCTTAAAACAAGATTATTTTTCTATTGAAAAACCTTCTTAAAGTCCCATTCCGATCATTTTTTGATGGATTTTCAAAGCGTTGCTGGTGGTTTTTTAATTATAGTTCTGACATTTTTAGCCAAAATGCTAAAACCTGAGTCCTTTTCTGCAACATAGTTTCTGCAGAGCGGCAGGAGTTCATCAGAAATTTGTCTCGGAGTTGTGGACTGCGGAGAAAGCCTGCTCTCATTTCCCATCATCCTCCTGTTTACACACTCCCGCTAGCTCACAGCCCCTCACACTCCCAATATGAAGCTATCCAGCCATACTGATCCAGATTCCAGCTCAGAGGAGGAAAACAAAGACGTTCATGGATCTGTTTGTCTGCATCAGAACGGGGCGGAGCAGGGAGCTTCTGGCCCCGCCCACGTGTCGTTTTTCGTCAGACACGCTTTTTTCAAACAGCATTTTTTTGTCTGCTCTTGGCTGGACTCAGAAATTGAATTTTGAGCTTAATTTTCTTTATAAATGTCCCCCATTATCAGAAAAAAGCCACAAGAACTTGTTCAAAACTCCCAAACAGTTTTATGAAGGCGTCTTGAATAAGAATATTTTCTATTGAAAAGACCGAAATTAAAGCCATTTTTCTTGGAAACATTACACATGTTATGGGTAGATTCCAGATTAAAACTGCAGAGCATTCATGAATCTCTGCATACAGTCTTTCCGAAACTGTGGTTAACTTAGAATTAAGAGCGTTTTGTCAGTAAATCATCAACCAGAACTTAACACATGCAAGCACACAAACAGCAGCACATAATGAGCATGAAGCTTCTCTGGCCTCTTTGCGTTGACTGTCCGCAGCTGGAAACGCTGCAGCCCTGCTTCAAACACCCACGCGTGCACGGACAGATCTCCTCACGCAGCAGAGCAGCGACATGCCAGCAGCTTCTGGACTGCAGTGCTGCCGCTCCCCATCCTGCTGTCCAGTGATCTTACCCTGATGGAGGGCAGTGCAGGAGCAGCTCAGGTGCAGACGGCTCCTTCTCAGCTCCTCTGCTGCATCCCCAGCCCTCTGGACCACATGAGCAGACTCCTGCTCCTGGACGGGCTGGGAGGCCTTGGAGGAGCGGGGCAGCAGCGCTGCAACACAGACATGTCAGAGAATCTCAGCTCTTTGCTCCTGAGGTTGTTGGCGTGACTTCAGAAGCTTCTGAGTTGGAATGAAACGACGTTTTCTCCTAAAGTCTCTTCTTTTAAAGAAAAAAACTTCCTGCTGGTTAACCGTGAGAACCCCCAGAGGAACAGGGGTGAAGGTTCCTTCAGCTGCTCAATCTCCAGAGCAGATGGTGAGACGCGAGTGTCCCCCGCATGTTCGATCCCCTCACGTCTACATCTGCGTTCTCACAGCGCCGCATCTTCCCGCGTTCAATTGTTGCTTCAGAGCCGCCGTCAAACCGCGTCAACGTGAAACGTGCGGTTTGATTTTCAAAGAAACAGAGAAAAGTCACACATCCGGTTTCCAGCCGCGATATGCGGGATGGCGGCGGTTTCCTCATCAATCTGTCTCTACAGAGAGCGGTTCTTCAAAACAAAACGATCTACATGAACGCAGAGGAACGCAGAGTCACGCAGAGTCACGCAAACGGCCGTTCCGGTTAGAGGATCGGATCATTTCCCGGCAGTCACCGTCTGATCAGCCCGATCTGCGGCGGCTCAGCACGACTCACCCTGAGGGGGCAGAGAGCGGGCGGCAGCGCTCACCTCCGCGGGATCAGAACCACACAGGACCGGCGGGACCGGCGGGACGGCACCGGGAAGACCGAACGGGTCCGCGCGCGCTGGAAACGGGCTTTAGAGATAAAAGGATTTATGAATGAAGCCCCGCCGCTCACGACACGCCCACCACCCCTTCTGAGGCGGACCACGTGACGCACAGAGTGAGGTAAGGCGGGCGCGGGGGGGTCATCATAGCTGCAGTACAGGTGAGGAAACCCCAGAGTGATCAATTCATAATTCATCTGTTATGGATTCAAATCCCGATGATGGACTTCAGTGAGGCTGAGCCCAGATTACAGAACCGGAAATGTTCGAGTGTTTTCCTGTCAGGAATCGTCTCATTTCCTCTTTTGTCTGCGTTTTTCCTAAATAAACGGTCGATTTAAAACATGTTTTGCTCCACAGTGGACAGTAGGGTTGTTGGCGCCATCTGGTGACAGTGACGTGTCATGATTTTAATTAAATCCAGGAAATGTGGACTCGGAGCATGAAGATCCACAACCCAGATTACAGTAGCTGCTTCAATCCCAACAGATTTTCTGCAACACATAGATACAAATAAAAATACGACATTTACAAAAAACATACACTACATAACCAACTTTATTACCATAAACGTTGTGCACAGTGGTGTAGTGGTTAGCACTCTGATGTCATAGTGAGAAGACTGTTCAATTCACCGCTGGGACCTTTCTGTGTGGCTGTTGCATATTAGCCATGGTTTTCTCCAGCTTTCTTCCACAGTCCAGATACTTCCTTCAAAAGTTGATTGGTGGTTGTTGACTGTCCTTTAGGCGAGGGTCGCTTTGTAATTAACTGATGAACTGTCTGAAGTGAACGCTGCCTTTGGGCGGAAGTAGCAGGGATAGGCTCCAGCTACTCTGCAATAAAATACGTGAGAAAAGAAAGGGATGATGTGTTTATAACATAAATCCTATATCTCTCTGTTGCAGACAGCTGTAAGCCCAACACAAGAACAAAACGCGGTATTTTTCATGACTTCTAACATCAACTTTATTGTATTTGAATTGAATCTGGTGAAAATACCAAGTCACAAAGTGAACATTATAACTCTTCATGCTTTCACATTAATCATGGGAAAAGAAAAAAAATACACATTTTCTAGGCTAAGCATGTTCCATGTCTAATGAAATAAGAAAAAACAAAAATCAAGCTAAGAACCTCAGACCTCAAAAGACTAAACCATGGAGCAATCTAAACTACAACCAAGAGACAAATGGATATTTTGTTTGTAGGAAAACATATTTGGACACTTTTATTTGTCACTGTCACATCATAAAAGAATTATGCATGTCACTCTTGATTGAACTGTATTACTCTTGATTAACCTTTTAACCTTATAATTATTTTCACACTGTTAATTTTAAATTTAATTCATTTCTACCTTATTGTTTTAACTGTGTTTATTTTCTTGTTGACTCCCTTGAAAAAGATCTAATATCAATGAGAGCTCCTGGTAAAATGAAATAAATTTAAAAAATCAACAACAAAATTTAAAATGTTCTCAGGGCAGTGCATCCTCCTTAAACGAAAAAAACAAACAAACAAGAATTTACGGATAACTTCTGTACAACTAATAAAATAACACGTGCATCATTAGGTCATTCAAAGCAAGAAATTAACACTAATTCAGTTAAAAGAATTTACAAATAAAAACTGTAATAAATATAATTGTAGCCTACTTCAGAAATAAAATGCACTAGGTTTTTTTTAAGTCAACAATACACAACATTAAAATTTTTATTGTAGTTAGGTAAAAACTATTCTTTAGACGTCTTCATCCTAACCTAGTGTCTGCCACAGAGCAACAGTTCAAACAGGGGTGACACAGAGCGTCATTTTTCCCCCTCTCCATGACCCTAATCATCTTCCGTAGTCTGTGAAGTCAAATAATTAAAATTGAAATTATGTTATTATAAAACCATCAAAGTGACCAACAGAGAATTTTCTTATTCCTGTTTAAACAGGACTGTAACTCAATAAGACAAGAAATACAGAATAATGAACATGCCTAATATTTATTTTTAAAAATATTTAAAAAGTTAATCAGTACTTCCAACCAACAAATCCCCAACGTAATAAACTACATTTCCCTGTTTGCGTTGCCTTAGCGCAAAGCCTCATGGGTAACCTGAGGTCGTCCTTGTCCTCTCAAGCACACGGGTAGAGTTGACGCCGGCGGTTTGTCTGTCATTGACTTTTCCCTGGAATTCCTCGTAGTTCAGACATGATGGCTGCACGGTTCCTCCGCCGGACGGCCCCGCTCTACCGGTCGGTCCGCTCCTACGCAGAGGCCGCCTCCGGTGCCCCGCAGATGTCCTTCACGTTCGCCTCGCCGACACAGGTACCGGGGTCGCTGCGGAGGCTTGACAGGCCCGGCTAGCTAGCAGCTGCCTGCTGAGGCTGTTCGAAATGTTTGCGCGAAATGATCCGCAATCCGCAGTTTGGAACCAGAATCCGCTTTGTTGTTCTTTGCAGGAACAGCTGCAGCAAACGCGCATCAATGAGAGTTAGCGGATCTGAGCGCGCTAGCTGTTAGCTTAGCTGTTAGCCTAGCTGTTAGCATAGCTTATACTGTCTTTGAGAATCTCACGTCCTGACAGTTTTTGTAACCAGAGCTTCACTTTACTGTACAAAACGCGAATTTTACAACAGAAACGAAAAGGAGCTGGTTTGTGTCCAGCACCAAAGATCTGTAACCTTGAAGTCAATTTTATTTATTTACTTTAATCGAAATGCATTTGAAAAATCTTTGACATTTCTTCTTCCCTTTGCTCTCTGGACTCTCACTATTCCAGCTTATGTCAGTGCGAAAACTGACAACCAAACATATTAATAAATTGTAGTGGATGTTTTATTTGATAAGCTCTTATTTTCCTGTTATATGATGATAACCACCGCCGATTTGGTTTGAGTTCTAGAACAGACATCAGCTGAGTGACCTTTTATTTTGAAATGTTTCTAAGGAAACGTCAAACACGTGGTTTCTTCAGCATCCAAAGCAGCTCTGCTGGTGAAAGTCATGAGTGTCTTTTGTCTCGTGCTGTAGGTGTTTTTCAAAGAAGCCAGCGTGAAACAGGTAGACGTCCCGACGCTCACAGGTGCGTTTGGCATCCTTCCTGCCCACGTTCCCACCCTGCAGGTGCTCAGGCCTGGTGTTGTCACAGTCTTCAGTGATGACGGCTCCTCGACTAAATACTTTGGTAAGAATTCGCTCAGATCAGACGAGATTCCAACTGTTTTTGGGTGGAAAAGTAAACCAGATTGGTGCGTTTTTACTTCCATCAGCTGCAGGTTTGTGAGGACAAAGAGGCTGCATGAGAAAACGTATTTATTCTGGAAAGACGTCCGGTTCATATTCCAGATAAAGAAAGACGTGTAAGGCGACAGTTTGCATTCAGACTGACCTTGTTGTGTGTTTGTGTTTGCAGTCAGCAGCGGCTCTGTAACGGTCAACGTTGATTCTTCAGTACAGCTGCTGGCTGAGGAAGCTGTCCCTCTGGACCAGCTGGACGTTGCTGTGAGTATCTGACCCGCAACCGAAACCGTATCCATGAATCAGCCTGTGTGACACGTGTATCACACAGAAAGAAGGCTGCCTGCCATCCGCACTTACAGACGGTGAAGAAAACCCTTTAGGACCATGGAAACTCAACCAACTTACATCCAAACAAACTTGCAAGGAAGTATCTCTGCGTACCTGCTAATACTTCACATTCAGAAAGACCTTTCTGTACAACAGGAAACACTGGAACATGTCAGCACACCTGATTGATACCTTTAAACATGTTGGTTCTTTTTTTAACAAGAATTTCCAAAATACAACATTCAAATCAAACTTTATCCATAAAAAGCGCTTCTCATACCTTGTGCAACACGAAGCGCTTTACATTTAAACACAAGAACATACACAATAAAAACCCAACCATTATCACATCCAACCCATGACCTCACACACAATAAATCCTTAGAAAAATAACTTCTAAATGAAATTCATGAAAGAAACTTAAGGCTCGGCTCTGCTGTGAGGAAACAGTATTGGGGAATCTGTCATACCAGGAGCAGCTCGGCCACAGGAACACCGCCACAGACCCACCCAGACCGGGACAGTAACCGTGTCCACTCCACAGTCATGATGCTGCTGCGTAGAACTCCAGCCGCCCCAGAAACGGCGACAACCGTGACCACGACCCCAGACCAAGCCAGCAAACCTAAGATCCCCACAGGAAACACTGGGGCTAAAACCATAGTAAGATGTTCAAATGAAATCCAAAAGATGTGCCTAAAAACATGAAACTGGAAGTAAGATTAAATACATAAAAAATACATGAAAACAAATGGAATACATCAGCAGAAAAGATCAACTGACAGTGAAATGAAAAAGGTAGCTCTTGAGCTTCTTAAAAGCTTCTAAGGTCTCAGGCAGGCTGTTCCACATGCGATTCACTTAGTAAGGATGCATAGACAGGAAAAAACTCAAATGCACACAACCCATATTGTTGTTAATTGTTGTCTATTTTAGTTTTTGGCAGCTTTATGAGAAAGTCAGATCATCGTTCTTTGTTTTCCCCGAAATGAAGGTTCTTACTCTATTGAGATAAGCAGCAGGATCACTTAAGTTATGTTTGCAGTTTTTAGTTTTTTACATCATCTCCTTAGTAGATGAATAGTTACTGAAACCACTTAAAAATGAACATTTTAAACTTTCAAAGCTCATGTGTTCATGTGGACGTTCGGGGTTTGTGTCATGGGAGTGGAAGGTGGGTTCTTAGTCCAGACTGATCATCTGCACAGATGATTGTCTGATCTGAGATCCTGGGCAGCTCTGTGAATGCACTTTTGTGTCTCTGCAAACTACTTTCTGTTTCTAAATGTTGACCTCAAAGCAGTAAACGACCCCTCCCTGTAATAAGATTTAGAACATTTTGTGGAGTTGTAAATCTCATCCTGAAGCTGGAGAACTGAAATCCTGCACACTTTAAAAATAAAGTCTAAATGAGGTGATTGACCCTTTTCTTTGTATTTTTTCTTTAAAGGCGGCCAAAGCTAATCTGGAGAAGGCCCAAGCTGACCTGGCGGGAACGACCGACGAGGCTGTGAGGGCTGAAGTCCAGATCAGCATTGAGGCCAACGAGGCCATCGTCAAAGCTCTGGAGTAGCCCTCTGCTGCCACCTCTTCATGTGCTGTCAGAGTTAGTACCAGCTTGTTTACTGGACCGAACGGGCAGATTTCTAACCTTTACAGAACATCTTCTGGTTTTCTTTTAGGTCATCGTTCTGATGGTTTGTGAAAGTCGACAGTCTCTGTGATTCCCGCTCAGCCCCATCCAGAGGATTCCTTTCTTTCTTTGTATAGTGGATGAAGTAAAAAATAAACTTATTTGGAATTAAAGGGGTTGTTAATCTGTTGTGTTTAAAGATCTGCTGTCTGTCACTTTCAAAGATGGTTTATGAAAATCCAAATCCATCCCAGGCCTTTGCAAAATCTCTCCGGAAACCTTTTGGTGATTGAAATGAACGTTTGAATCAATTTGAAGGACTCGATGCTGCAGGTGTTCATGCTTACACACCTGTAACAGGTGTGACCATGACCGTAATCACACGGAGAAATGAAGAACACAACTTTTGTGTTGTCACACACAATGGCCGCTGAGCCGTAGGTCCTGTAATCATCCCATCCTTTGAAAAATTCCTGTGGATATCCGTAACACCTGTTTTAGTTTCATTAGTGGATTATGAAACATTTGGAGCCTCATAAGAGATTTTGGCGCCATTTCTGTCATTGACAGTTTCTCCAGCTGTGATGTCATCATTTTTCAGGTTTAACTATGCCCAGAATTCCCTGGGTACAAGGTGTGTGCACATTTGATGAGTCTGAGTGTGTAGTGGGGGTGAATTTCCACTAAAAGCGCACAGTTTAGGATTTGTGAAATACAAATACTTTGTGAATATACTTGAATCGATTCAAACAAAAGGACTAGAACTCGGTTATAAAACGGGTTTAACTGTTTCAAAAGCATCGACAGACCTGATTGACTCTGTTTATTTGGTATTTTGGTAAATCTCATTCAAAGTATTGCGTTTTTTACTGTATCAGGCTTTTATTCAGTAATAAAAATAAACAAAACCTTCATGTAAAGTTTTTTTATTTGAAAATACAGTAAAGAACGTAAACAAATGCAGTTTATTATCCTAAAGTAACAAACCACACGCGTCATAAGAAGGAAAACGGGTTGTTTGAGGGTATTTTGCTACTTTTTTATGGTTTCATGGACAGATAGTGGGAGGGGCTCGGTAAAGAATAGCAGGGAGGGGGGAGGAGCTTCAGCAGATCATCAGGTGCAGTGATGGAGACCGTCCTCCTGGTTAACAGCAGGTGCTAGTCAGTCAGTCGTCATCCGCTCTCTTCTGAATCGTACTTGAAGTCCTGCATGATCTCACTCAGAGCTTCTCTGTTCTTGATGATCCTGAACACAGATTGAAGGAACAGGTTGGTGCTCCGCAGCTCAGGGCGCCGCCACGGCGAACGTGGAATCAGCTCTTCTCACCTGTGCTTGATCTCGTGGATCTGCTCCTGATATTCTTCGTCCTCCGGGTGGTCTTGGGCGTGCTGCTTCAGTAGCTGCAGCTCCGCTGTCTTTCAGAGATTTACAGCGTGATGGAAGAACGTTCAGCTCTCAGATCAACAATAAACTCCGCCTCCTTTTACAGTTTGGAGGTCTAAGTGAAATCATGTGGACTCTAAAGGACAAACGAAGCTTTTTCTGTTCAGAAAGGAGTTTAAAAAGCAGTTGATGGTTTAGGACTAGATCTGCAGCCAACCTACAATACTCCATCTGCCTCCATCATCTCCACAGAAAACCTTCTGAGCTCTGTAAGATGATAAAATGCTCAAGTTATAAAGATGCATCTTATCACCTCAGAAACATTCCCAGAGTGAATGGAAAAGGCGGGTGCCCCCCCCAGTACCTCTGAAAATGGTCTGCATATGTAACAATGCGCTGTGAACAGAGCAGCGCTCTGAAGAATTTCATCAGAAAAATGTTGATATTTAGAAAGGATTTTCAAACTTCTCTGACCACTCCTCCTCTTCAACAAAGCTAAAAGTTGGAGTCGCTTTGGTAAAAGCTAAACTTATGTAAATGCTTGTACTACTCTATTTCTAAAACAGTTCATATTTACACTCAATAATAATAGATACAAATGCATAATGGTAATATAATTTATGTGTCATAAATAAGATCAGCAGCTTCAAGAAGGAAACCGTAGTTTTATGTGAAGAAAAGTTTGCAAAGGTACAAAAATAATTGGAAAAAAGGAAGAAAATATTTGTAAAATGTTGTGAAACGGTTAAAAGTTAAAAATTTATGAATGAGAAACAAAAAACAACCCCTCCTTTAAAATTCAAGTCTTGAACACATATTTAGAATAACAGAAGACGTCAGGTCAAAATATCTGGACCCATTTCAGTTTCCATTTCAACCTTTTCAGCTCAAAAATGACTGCAGAACATAAAAACATTTTAACCTCTTTTAAAAGGTTTTATGTGCAGGAAAAAGTGCATTCAGACATGCGTCCTTTTGAGTGTCTCAAAGGAGAACTCTGCCCTCTTGTGGTTAAAGTGATAAAAACAGATTTGAGAAAAACATCTTTAGTCACATGGTGATGATCACTGGGATTCCTCGCAGTTTCTCACAAATATTTGACTCAAAGGTAAACAACGTAACAACAAACATGACCATTACTCATTACCTATTTACTCATTACCTCTTTACAAAAGGATGACAATGTTTTTATCTGTATTTATATCACTATAAACAACACGAGAACATGGACAGAATGTAGGATGTCAGAGAATCCTTCAAAAAAGCTGTCAGAGTCTCTGACTCAGTTTTCTGTACTCTCAGAAAGAGCGTTCACCTACCAGCTGCAGTTTCTCCTTCTCTTTGCTCTGTAGCTTCTCTATGTGCTCAGAAAGCTCTGCTCGGTCAAACTGGTGCTGCAGCCTGTTCTTGATTTCCAGAACCTCCTTGGAAATGCCGCTGAAGGCCTGTGTGATCTCATGGACCAGCTGCTTGTAGTGCTCAAAGTCATAATGGGGGCCTGTCCTCAGGTAGGCCTCGTGTCCCCTGGGAGGCAAAAAAAACAGAAATAAAGCAGCAAAAATGAACAGTGAACCATCTCCACTGACTGAAAATCATTATACAGAGGAGAAAAAAAGTAATCAGTCAGCTACCATTTCTGCAAGTTCTCCTACTTAATAAGATGAGAGAGAGCTGTAATTTTCATCACAGATATGCCTCAATTATGAGAGACAAAATGAGAAAAAAATCCATAAAATCACATTGTCTGATTTTTAAAGAATTGATTTGTAAATAGTGGTGAAAAATAAGTAATTGGTCAATAACAAAAGTTTAACTCACCGCTTTGGGATTCACCCTTTGTTAGCAATGACTACAGTCAAAGGTTTTCTGTACGTCTTCACAAGGTTTTCAGTAACTGTTACTGGTATTTTGGCCCATTCCTCCACGCAGATCTCCTCTGGAGGAGGGATGTGTTGGAGCTGCCGCTGGGCAGCACAAACTTTCTACTCCTTCCAAAGACTTTCTATGGGGTTGAGATCTGGACACTGGTTAGGCCCCTCAGGACCTTGAAATGCTTCTTACGAAGCCACTCCTTCGTTATCTGGGCAGTGCGTTTGGGATAGTTGCCGTGCTGCAAGACCCATACGGGGTCAAATCTAGATCAGCTTAAAGCGAACGAAAAACTCGATTGTAAATTTGAGAAAAAAAAAAAAACAACCTGAAAACAGTTTTAAACTTGAAAGTGCACATTGTAAACATGAAGGAATTGTTGCCTCTACACCAAGTTGCCAAGTGTAGAGTGACCGAGGGCTTTAGACGTCCAGGAGTTGGACCTGTTAATACTGTAGTCAATAGATTAAAGTGGACGAGGGACCTTTTTGCACATGACCAGATAGGTTAGCTCTTGAGGATCATTCAACATATAACATCTCAATTTAAAAAAATTATGACTTGGGCCCTTTTGATTCCATCGACTCAAATATCTGCAAATGAAGATGCTAACACGACCACTGTTTCGTTGATTTTTTTTTTTACTTTGATTAAATCTAAATGAACCCCAGTTCATAACCTCAGTATGTACTGAGTGCAGAAAGACCTCTGGATCTGTGTGAATGAGCAGAGAACAGCTGAAGCAGCAGAAAATGTTGGTGCCTCCTGAAGCTGGACTTACTCCTCAAAGAGGCGGTACGTCTCCATCCTCTCAGACTGAAGATGGTAGAACCTCTGGATCACTGCTGGAAAGTCCATGGAGACCTGCAAGAGTGACGCATATCGTCTCATCTGTTCTGCAGACCTCCATCCTTTTTTAATCATTGAACACGACAGAACATGCAGTACAGTTTTAAAAAAAGGTATTTGCAGCAAGAAGCATCAAACACAGAACAACAGATAATAGAAAAACAACAATACATTTCATAATACAAGGCTTTCTTTAAGGTTATTTTGGGTAGAAAAGAGAAATTTAGTGAATAAATAAAATTCCAAAGAGTAAATACATTCTTAAGGGTCAAATTAAATGTTATTAAATGTTAAAATACTTATACTCCATACATTTTTGGTCACTTTTATCTGAAATTCTGTTTACGTGTTGTATATTTTCCCACACATGTGTTTTAATATACTTTGAGGATTGTATGTACATTTTCAGATAAACCACAAATGCATTAAAAATTGGGTTTCCGTTCAGACTTCCCGCTTTTATTTTCAGACCCTGAATCGAGTTAGCTTAGCATTAATACAATTAGCAGCTTGATAAGACCACGTGACATATAGATTATTATTGATAATAAAGTCTTAAAAACTCACCATGATTCTCCGCCAGAGGTCAAAGCCGCAGTTTACTTTCTGCTGTACAATAATGACATTACAGATTTATGATCAGCACGTTTGTTTTACTTTACTTCCGCATTGGAATTGCCTCAATGCTGATTTTCCCGGAAGTGACGACAAAACGTGGTCAGGTTTGGCCTTCAAATTAAAGCAACCTACCTACAACAAAGCATGAAGGACGCATGAAATCAATTTTGTGGATGAGTGGGTAAATAGTTTTTATAATTTACACGCCAACTTTTTATTGTTTAGTTTTTCAGATAAATAAAACTTCTAATATTATTGTATTTTAAAATTCTGATAAACACATAACATGCAGGTTCGTACATGATTAGTTATTAAAGGTCCATCTTTTATATCAAGTAAATAAAGATACTTTGTTGATATAGTTCAGGTTGAATCAAGACCAATTGAACTGAATAATAGGGTGAAACAAAAATGTCCTAAAATAAAATTGATAAACAAATCCTGTTTGAATCATGAAGATATTCCTATTTTATTTTGTTACATTGACCTTCTGACCCGGTATTTACCAGCCAGGTCTCTCTGGTCTTCTTGATCCGGACTTTAGTCAGTTCCTAGAGTAACCAAACATGAAGAAGCTTCATTCAGCTTCTATGCTCCACAGATCTGGAACAGACATCCAGACCAATGAGAGCGTCCTGTAGTCCAAGTGTCTTTCCACTCACCGGCTTTGCTGGTATAAATGTTAACAAAAATATGCACTGACTGTTGTGTTTCCTGAAATACCACGGGGGAAATGATTGGGGGTAATTCCAAGCATTCAGAGATTGTCCGGTTTTATAATCTGCAATAGAATCTTAATCGATTTGCCTTCATCCCGACCCCGACCCCGACCCCTCCACTCCACCCTCACTGTTATAGAAATACTAAAATGATCCCGAAAAAGTCCAGGACTCGAAGCTGTGCGCGGGTCCTCCCCCGCCTTCACCGCTCATTGGTCCGTTCCGCATCTTCAGCACCACGCAGCTGAACAGCGACACATCAAGGATGCTGCCGCCGCTGTTACCATGACGCCATTAATCTGAAACTGTAACCAACAGTGCTGATGTGTCCACGAGCGCGGCGGGAATGCCAGCAGCTCCCGCCGGTGTGACCGGGAACGCGCCGCCGTCATCTTCCCATCACTGCTGATGCTCTCCCGGTCTTCCTCCGCGGATGCGCAGGCATGACGGATTCCCGTAACGCCGCGGATCAGAGCACATCCGGCGGCGGCAGCTCCTGCACCGGATTCCCGCCGTCCTCCGAGCTGCGGGCTCCCCTCCCGGCGATGGTCCCTGAACGCCTCTTGTGACATGACAGCTCGGGGCAGAAGGACGAGGATCAAGGGTAACTGGAAGGGGTCACGACACGAGTGGAAACGGATCCGATCCTGGAGCAGAGAGAGCCCAAAAAGCGGGAGTCCGAACTTTCAGAGCGCAGAGGATCCAAATGTGTTCAGAGAACAGCCTGGTTCCGGTTCTCCTCTGGGTCGGAACCTCCAGAGAGTCAGTAGAGGGAAGCTCGACCCGGGTCCTCCTGGCCTCTGATCTCCAAGCCCCGGTTCGGGTCTGAGTTGGGGCTTCCTCTGCCTCACAGCCTCGGCGGATGCGCGGCCTCGGTGTGGTCGTTCTGGTCGCAGTCACGGGCACGCGCAGCCATGGGCTGCATTCAGAGCATCGCCTGCAACAAATCGCGCATCAAGCGCGAGAGCATCCTGGTGCAGGACCTGTCGGCCACCATCGACCACTGCCCAACCGTCATCGAGGAGAACTCCCCCATAGTGCTGCGGTACAAGACGCCCTATTTCAAAGCGTCCGCGCGGGTTGTCATGCCCCCCATCCCGCGCCAAGACACCTGGGTGGTGGGTTGGATTCAGGCGTGCACCCAGATGGAATTCTACAACACCTATGGAGACATCGGCATGTGAGTCCCGCATCTGTCTCACTGCACGCGCGGCTGCGCGCTCCTCAGGGGGTCAGCCTGAGAATCTCACAGTTGGAGCATTTTAGACGAGCGCGTGCGCGTGCGCCTCCTTCATTCAACGCCCACCGCCAAAGTCTGTTCCTGCTGCTATCAGAGCAGCTGAACAACATCCAGCATCTCCCGCCACAAGCGCGTGCTCAAGCGGGCCTGTGAGGGGGTCAACCCAGTGGGCGGGGGTCAGGGAGGACGGGGGCGCACAGATAACCAAACAACACAGCGATGCTGGTCAAATTCTCTGCACTTCTTACTTTCTAGACCACCCCTCCATCAATCCATCCATCTATCCTACCCATCCATCCATCCATCCATCTATCCATCCATCTATCCTATCCATCCATCCATCTTTACTATCCATCCATCCATCCATCCATCTATCCTACCCATCCATCCATCTATACTATCCATCCATCCATCTTTACTATCCATCCATCCATCCACCCATCTATCCTACCCATCCATCCATCCATCCATCTATCCATCCATCTATACTATCCACCCATCTATCCTATCCATCCATCCATCTATACTATCCATCCATCCATCCATCCTATCCATCCATCCATCCACCCATCCATCCATCTATACTATCCATCCATCCATCCATCTATCCATCCATCTATACTATCCACCCATCTATCCTATCCATCCATCCATCTATACTATCCATCCATCCATCCATCCTATCCATCCATCCATCCACCCATCCATCCATCTATACTATCCATCCATCCATCCATCTATCCATCCATCTATACTATCCACCCATCTATCCTATCCATCCATCCATCTATACTATCCATCCATCCATCCATCCACCCATCTATACTATCCATCCATCCATCTTTACTATCCATCCATCCATCCATCCATCCATACTATCCATCCATCCATCCACCCATCCATCCATCCATCCATCCACCCATCCATCCATCTATACTATCCATCCATCCATCCATCCTATCCATCCATCCATCCATCCACCCATCTATACTATCCATCCATCCATCTTTACTATCCATCCATCCATCCACCCATCCATCCATCCATCCATCCATACTATCCATCCATCCATCCACCCATCCATCCATCTATACTATCCATCCATCCATCCATCTATCCATCCATCTATACTATCCACCCATCTATCCTATCCATCCATCCATCTATACTATCCATCCATCCATCCATCCTATCCATCCATCCATCCATCCATCCATCCATCCACCCATCTATCCTATCCATCCATCCATCCATCCTATCCTATCCACCCATCTATCCTATCCATCCATCCATCCATCCTATCCTATCCACCCATCTATCCTATCCATCCATCCATCTATACTATCCATCCATCCATCCATCCATCTATCCTATCCACCCATCTATCCTATCCATCCATCCATCTATACTATCCATCCATCCATCCATCCATCCATCCATCCATCCTGTACTTTAGCTTTCAGATTCTGTTTTACCAAACTCTATTCCTTGAACCATCTCTTTACTTCAGACCACATCCACAAACACTTCAGTGTCCATTTAACTGGTTAAATGAAAATACACTGAAATTACTTCTTTCAAAAAAGGTCAGAAAATTTATGAATAATATTTTGATGTATCTTTTGTCACCATGGAAACAGATATGTTATCTATAAGCATTATTTCACTGTCATAAGTAACAGAAGGTTAAATCAAGTGAAATAAACGCTTTTGGATGGGTCAGCTGTGACAGCTCTGCTGCTCAAAGTGAGCTGTCAGGAAAACTCTTCACCAAAGCTCCTGCATTGAAACGTTTGTAAAATGCTGGCTGCAGGTTCTGCTTTCCTCTGTGAACATGACTCAGCATTTTTATTTTGGCTTCTGGAAGCTTATGAAAAGTTTTAAATGAGATGAACTTAAAATGGTGAAGCTTTCTTGACATCATCGTAGAGAGTTTCCTTCAGAGATGCGGCGCTGCATTTTTATGCCTGAAGGAGTCTTTCTCCTCTCCTTTCAGGTCCAGCTGGGAGCTGCCGCAGCTGCGAGAAGGTTTGGTGAGGGCCATCAGCGACTCTGACGGCGTCAGCTACCCCTGGTACGGAAACACCACGGAGGCTGTCACCATCGTTGGGCCCACCTCCAAGCCGTCCCGCTTCACCGTGAGCATGAACGACAACTTTTACCCCAGCGTCACCTGGGCTGTGCCAGTCAGCGAATCCAACACACCCTTACTGACCAACATCAAGCGGGACCAGAGCTTCACCACCTGGCTGGTGGCGCTCAACACCACATCCAGGGAAAAGATCCTGCTCCACACCATCAAGTGGAGGATGCGGGTCGACGTGGTGGTGGACCCCTCCCAGCCTCTGGGCTCCAGGGCCAGGCTGGTGGGCCGGCTCTACCAGGACCAG
Source organism: Oryzias celebensis (assembly GCA_014656515.1). Classification (NCBI taxonomy): domain Eukaryota; kingdom Metazoa; phylum Chordata; class Actinopteri; order Beloniformes; family Adrianichthyidae; genus Oryzias; species Oryzias celebensis. The sequence continues at coordinate 1,090,005 of BNCR01000004.1, forward strand.
CCACGGGTGCTGGCCCGCATGGAGCCCGTCCCCTCCAACGCCATGGGAAAACCCAACGCCAATGACGCTCAAGTCTTAATGTGGAGACCGCGGAGGGGCCCTCCCATTGTTGTCATCCCCCCCAAGTAGAAGCGCATGATTGACAGGTCTTCAGAGTAAATCACTGAGGTGTGCAGATGATGATGAGGGCAAATGACAGCTTGAAGGGGACGTATTGTCAAAATGCTGTTTCCTTAACACACGTCAGAAATGACAAAAACAAAACGCCACGTCTTCGTTTCCGTCCCTGATTGTTCACTTTTGGAGGTGAGCTTCTTTCCAGAGATGCTCCACAGCTTTGAGGTGTGGACACAGTGACGCCTGCAAACGCCACTTTCAGGTAGAACCATCTGTCCCAGTCAGCAGCAGACGGAGACGACTGAAAACTCCTCAGATGCAGGAAAAAAGCCTCATGATGAAGCGATGGAGAAACAGTTGGATTCTGTAATGATTCTTCTCATTATCATGTATTGTCACACAGTATGATCCTAGTATTTTGAAACAGAAAGGCAGAGTCAGTAACCCCCCCTGCCTTTGGCTGTGACTCCTGGCTGCAGTCCCACTGTGGTGAAGCGCACTAGGGTTTACCTTCAAGCAAACGCCGGTCATGTTTCCAGGAGTCTGGCCTAGTCTCCAAATTCCCTCACTACTTAGTGCACTGCAGGGTGTTTCTGGGGTGTCCCAATTTACAATTCCAAAATCCTGTGACCAGAAACTTCCCAGAAGTCCCTGCAAAAAACTAGCATGCATCAATCCTCACTAGATTGGCAAATATGGACCACAATGCACTGCGATTGAACAATTTGTAATTAAAAAAAAAAGATTCATCAAGTCTTCATATTTTTAGGGTTTTACTTCAGAAAAAGGGTGACGTCATATTTTCTGTTTTAAAAAGTGGTGACCATGTGTCTGAATCGCATCAAAATCCAGGATGTTGGATAGTCCTGCACTAAAGGGGTTATGGAGGACCCACACAGAGCAGACACACCAGGACAACATGGAAAACAAACCCACGTGAAGACATTCCCGCCCTAGAGATCGGAAATGTGGTGGACCCCACAGAAGGAGGGCCCCCCAAATACCCAAAGCACCCAGGTCTGGACCCCTCCATACAGCCTGAGCCTTTAAAACCTTTAACGGATTTTAGATTTCAATACGTCCCCTTCTACTAAGAGTTCAGATCCTTGCTGACAGCACACATCCGAATGGAAGCTCTGACAGGAACGCGGCCTTAATTCCCCACTTCTGCCTTTGAAGACTCAGAAGTGTTTCTTTGGTGCTGAGGAGCTGTGGTGAAGCGTACAGCCCTTCGCTGAACAGGGACAAACTGCAGCTGGATGGAAACCTGCACTGTAGCTTCTCCAACAGGAGACACAAAGTCTTCACACATGACGAACTGCTGAGTAAGCTTCTCCAAGAAAAGAGGTTAGTGTTTCAGCTCCCAGGAGAACAGCGTTGTCCTATCAGAGAACCAGCTGCAGGATGAGGGAGCTGGTTTTTCTCTTTCCTTTATGTGGATCCAGGCTTGCTGCTGTCTCACACCAGACTGCCTCACACACATCAGAGCCTCATTTGTTATGTCGGTTTGGTGGCTTCAGACCTACGTCTCAGCCGCCCTCAAACGAAGCCATGCAGACGGACGTTTCCACGCTGCAGAGCTTTCCGGTTCTGCCTTTACAAAGCCAGAGTTGCCTGTTGATGACAGCCTGCGACTGTAAAACCTGAAGGTGTCTTTTCCCAGAGAGGAGGACCGCAGTGATGCATCAGTCTGCTTTCATTGAGGGGGGGCAAGCAGATGTATGTTTTCGCCATCACAGCAGTATTAGAGTATCTGCAGCAGTATAAAAACAGTTCAGCAGCAGGACTGTTTCTGCTGCTGGAGCCTTAAAGACAGAAAAGATGCCAAACAGTCAAAAACCGTTTCCACAAAAACGAGACATGAAGGTGAAAACAAATGAAGGGAGAAAGAAACCACGATAATCAGCCTCTGAAGTTCATTTGGAACAAAGGCGTTTGAAAATAAAAGTATTTGAGATCGAAGAAGAGCAGGTTTTTTTATCCGAAGAGACTTTTTGAACTTTCTTGTGGACATTGATGTTCCTCAGCAGATTCTGTCAGTTTGGTTCAACAGCAACTCTCTGACGTTCCGCTCCGATCTTGTTCTGGTGTATTTTTGAAGCGTTCTCAGTGGTCTTTTAATGATGATGATGCCGTTTTTAGCCAGAATCCACAAACATGTGTTACCTGTTCCTGCAGAGCGGCAGGAGGTTATCAGAAATTCACCTCTGAGTTGTGGGCGGGACTAATGATGGGACTAGTGATGGGGAGTAAGCCTCCACTGATTTCCCATCATCCATCACAATTTAAAAAAAATAAATCAATTCATTCATAAATCCGCTTTGTCCTGAGAAATGCTATTTTGAGCTCATTTTTTTATGTTTGACCTCCATCATCAGAAAAATACCACAAGAACATGTTAGAAACACCATTTTTATTGGAGTGGGGTTTTAAACGCCTCGAGCGTTCTGAAAATGTTTAATCAGAACCAGCTCTCTGTGCTGGACCAATGCTCGGCTCCTGTTCACAACCAGATGGTTGAACAGGATTGAGGCCCTCAGCATGGTTTGAGGTTCCAGAAGAGTCTTTGATACTGACAGCAGCTGGGATGACCTTTAATGGACTCTATAAAGAGGTCAGTAGGTGTTTGAATAATTGTGTCACTTATTTGTGGTTACATATTAATCTGCTAACGAAGGACAGATCTGAATCAGTTTTTGGCGTCAAATAAATGGATTGACTTAACCAAAAACTCCAGTGTTTTCTTCTCAGAACAGTTTCCCAAATCAAGTGAAATAAATCCTACCTCTGAAACTGTTTCTTTCTCATGTGTCAAACTTTTAACTGAGAAAAGTTTGAAGGACGTTTTTGAAAGTTGAAACATTTTTGATTTGTTTTTTTTTAATGAAGGATAACCATTCCTTTGGAAAACATTTTTTTAATGTAATTCCAAAGCTGGAATCTTCTTGTTTTTATCAAAAATCTGAAAAAAGGACAAAAACTGAAGCTGAATACTAAACCATCAGCATTTTTCTTCAGGGTGACTTCCAATCGCACCATAGTTTGTAAAATGGGTTTCCTTGACATTGGGACGTGTGATGCAGAGTCTGGTTCTTATAGATGTTTGACCTTTTCTAACATTCACCACAAAGTAAACGAAGAACGACCTGATCAGCATCCGATCTGGAGCTACAGGCAGACCTTCTCACTTCCTGGAGACGACAGATGACGTCCTCGTTATTAAGCTGCTCGTTTTTGTCAGTGTAACCAGAGAAGCTTTCACTCACGTCATGTCTGCAGCAGTGGGGGCGGGGCCACTGACACGCCTCACCTGCAGCTCCAGAGCAGCTCAGGTGACAAACTCACACACCTGTGGATCCGAGCAAAACTTCCAGTTTGACCAGGCTTCAACAGAAAAATGGCTTAAGGCTGCAGAGCATGCTGGGATTGTTTTGCATGAAAAGCTGAACCTGTGGACTTGAGGGCGGAGCTTCAGCAGTGATGTCAGTCTGGTCAGGACTGCAGCTCTGATGAAACTCAGCCGTTTTTCTCCTGTGGCGTTTGAAACGCATTGAGACGATTCTAACCCTGAAGTTCATTGACAGGTAACTATTTTCCTGAAGTAACTTTAAAAATAGTCGTTTGACAGCAGCACTGGAATGGATTCAGGATGAGGATGAGGACCTGGTACTCTTCCTCCCTCAGACTGAGCAGCATCTGTTTTTCATGTTCTTTTACATTTTTAACAATCATTTGTTAGTAAATCTGAAATTTTGTTCTGATTTTCCATTTTCTAAAAATGATCACTTCCTGTTTCAGCCGTACGCCAATTATTAAAGGCGATGAGTATTTCTTTATAGTTACACGTTTGTAAAGAAACTTTCACTGAATGTCCCTGCTTGGGATCAATAAAGTTTTTAATTTAAAAAAATAAAGCCTTGCTGCAAAATTTAAAAAATGGATTTTTGGTTAAAAAAATTGTGATTTAGTTATGAAGTTTTCACCTTATTGACGTTCAGAGTAACTTTGAGAATTGTCTATCTAGTTCCCTAATTTGATCCGCAGTCTGTTGGATTTCAAAGACAGCCAAAGATTGAGTTATTTTTTTACTAGAGCAGAACATTCCCGTCTGAGAGAAGTTTGGATGAAAAACAAAACATTTCTTCTTACAAAAGTTTCCCATAGCAATCATTCAAATAATAAGAACTCATAATCAGACCCGCTTTACCCAAAGAGCCAAGAACCATCAGGGTGTGAACTATAGTGGAAAGTGAACCCAAACTGCAGGAATAAGTTCTAGATGAGAATTTCAGAGGATCTTCTTCCCACATCGGATGAACCTTCATTAAACTCCAGCAGACTCTGCAGGTCAGAGACCTCAGGCGTCTCCAGCAGATGACCTGGAATTTCTTGCAGTCCATAGCTTTTTGCCCTGAGTTATGCCTTCCAGGCAGACCGGTCTCTTTGATTTGTGTCTCTGCTGCGGTTGGGACCATGTTGGTCAAACTGATTCTACTATCAGTGCTTGTTGGCTGGTATGCAGAGCAGATGGGGAGGCCTCACCCCCCCCCGGGGGGGGCGATGCGGTTTTGGCTGCGTGAGCTCAGACACATGGAGATCGCCATTTCTTTCTCAGCCCTTCATAAGGGACAGCTTTGCTGTGAGACCCACCACCACCCAGAGCTTCATCTCAGCTTCACCACATAAAGACTACAGAAGCCCTCCCCCTAGTTTCCACCAGTCTGTTCGTCGTCCTCCTCGTTGTGACTTTTCCACGCGGCCTCCTGCTGCGGGGGTTCAGCCTACGCCCTGCTGGGGTTGGGAGCCGGCTTGCCTTCATAGCCGTACAGGAACGTGGCCACGATGACCAGGACGGCTCCAAGGAAGAACACACTGCAGAGAGGAGGAGACACCCCCATGAGGACCAAAGCCTGAGAGTCCAGACCCACCTGGAGGAGCTTCTGACCTGGTGGGCTCAAAGTCCTGCAGCAGGAAGTAGGAGATCAGTGTGGACAGAATGATGGACAGAGACGTAGCAAAGCCCTTCAGGATGTTGTCTGCATATTTGATGACTGCCGCTATGACCAAACCCCCCAGCGCCTGGAGAGAAAACAGACAGACACAGTGTGACCTGCAGGGCCGGGGAGGGGGCCGCACGCCTGCCATGGATAGTTACCTGCAGCGCTACCACCGTCCAGGTGACTGTGCTGTAGCCCTGAAACATGCCCGCCTCCCAGACCCTCTCCCCATCGTACGCCAGCATCCCGAAGAGGCCAAACACCAAACCAAACATCCCTGCAGACGGTGGGGGCGTACAGGAAAAAGACAAAACGCTTCATGAAAATCAGGAACACACGACGAGCTCAAAGTTCCTATGCTGCTCGCAGATTTTTAACCAGAACATTCTGATTCAATATGACCATCTTAGGAATGTGGGCGTGGTTAACAAGGCAAGCCAATCTAAAAGTTTACTTTTCCCGATTCTTCTAAAAACAACAGACCTGCCATAACATGAAACGGTTGCTATAGCGACAACTTCAAAAGAACAGCCACCATTTGAAAAAAATAAGTGTTTTTTAAATGTATACGTCTCCCCTGGGGGGTCAGTGAGGCTTCATGCTCAGTGTTCAGGCAGTGAAGGAGGGGCAAGTTCAACGCTGCCAACGGTTTTAGTTGATTTGTCCATTTCTCTAAAACAATGTTTTAAGAAACAAACATCCTTTTTTCTCATCAGTTCGGTTTCACACTGACAGAATCTCTGCAGGACTGAAGACCCAACTCAGACGGGAACCAAATCATCTCTGCTGTCATGAGTCTGCCAGGAAACGAGTGAACACCATCTCCTTACTGACCAAGCTGGATGTTACGAATCCAGACGCTCTGTTTGCTTTCCTTCAGGATCTTCTCAAAGTAAACGCCAGCAAAGCCGCTGGAGCAGCACGCCACCAGCACTGCTGCCACGCCCACAAACTGCGATCCAGCGGAGGCGGGCTTCTTCTCCGAGGACGCGGCGGAATCCGAAGGCCACTGTGGGAGCAGAGACAAACGCTGGGAGCTTTGCTGCGGTCACCAGATTGAAAGATTTTCTGAACAAGTTTTACACGAAAAAACAACAGAAGGACGATCTAGGAACAAAACGGAGGTTCATTCAGACGCCGGGACACACCCACACAGGTGGACCTACCCAAAGGGAGGCGCACGCGCCCACCCGGGGTGACGCGCCCACCCGGAGGACAACGATCAATGTCAGTTTAACAGCGAACGCTTGTGGAAGGGCGATTTAGGACGTACCTGCACAAGAGCCACTCCGCCCATCAGGATCAGCAGCGACAGCCACTGGTAGATGCCCAGCTTGCGCCCCAGCATTGAGACGGAGAACAGAGCTGTGGTCAGGATCTTCAGCTGGTACGTCACCTGGAGGGAAAATGTTCAACCCAGGAACTTCTCCCGCTGCCCCCACACATACTGCCCCCCCGCTGCTCGGCGGCCGTACCTGGTAGGTTGCTGCATCCAGGTTGGACAGAGCGACGTACAGCAGGTTGTTCTGCAGCGTGTAGATCCCAGAGGGGATGGCCAGCTTCAACGTTTCCACTGGTTTGTGGAGGATCTCCTGCCGGAGGATGCTGTTCAGAGCCCTGAGGCTGTAACCTAAAGAAAGAACGTGACGTTCTAACTCACTCTTCAAATTTAATCTGAACAATCCATAGACACAGCGGTTTTCAGAGGACAGATTCCAGCATCAGCAGAGGAACCTGAAGGTTCTCTTTCAGCAACAGCAGAACCTGAAGGTTCTCTTTCCGCAACAGAAGAACCTGAAGGTTCTCTTCCAGCAACAGAGGAACCCGAAGGTTGTCTTTCAGCAACAGAGGAACCCGAAGGTTCTCTTCCAGCAACAGAGGAACCTGAAGGTTCTCTTTCAGCAACAGATGGAACCTGAAGGTTCTCTTCCAGCAACAGAGGAACCCGAAGGTTGTCTTTCAGCAACAGAGGAACCCGAAGGTTCTCTTCCAGCAACAGAGGAACCCGAAGGTTCTCTTCCAGCAACAGAGGAACCCGAAGGTTCTCTTCCAGCAACAGAGGAACCCGAAGGTTCTCTTCCAGCAACAGACGAACCTGAATGTTCTCTTCCAGCAGCATCAGAGGAACCTGAATGTTCTCTTTCCGCAACAGCAGAACCTGAAGGTTCTCTTTCAGCAACAGATGGAACCTGAAGGTTCTCTTCCAGCAACAGATGGAACCTGAAGGTTCTCTTTCAGCAACAGATGGAACCTGAAGGTTCTCTTCCAGCAACAGACGAACCTGAATGTTCTCTTCCAGCAGCATCAGAGGAACCTGAATGTTCTCTTTCCGCAACAGCAGAACCTGAAGGTTCTCTTCCAGCAGCAGCAGAGGAACCTGAAGGTTCTCTTTCATTAGCAGCAGAAGAACCTGAGGGTTCTCTTTCATTAGCAGCAGAGGAACCTGAATGTTCTCTTTCAGCAGCAGCAGAGGAACCTGAAGGTTCTCTTTCAGCAGCAGCAGAGGAACCTGAAGGTTCTCTTTCAGCAGCAGCAGAGGAACCTGAAGGTTCTCTCCCAGCAGCAGCAGAGGAACCTGAAGGTTCTCTTTCAGCAGCAGAGGAACCTGAAGGTTCTCTTCCAGCAGCAGCAGAGGAACCTGAAGGTTCTCTTCCAGCAGCAGCAGAGGAACCTGAATGTTCTCTCCCAGCAGCAGCAGAGGAACCTGAAGGTTCTCTTTCATTAGCAGCAGAGGAACCTGAAGGTTCTCTTCCAGCAGCAGCAGAGGAACCTGAAGGTTCTCTTCCAGCAGCAGCAGAGGAACCTGAAGGTTCTCTTCCAGCAGCAGCAGAGGAACCTGAAGGTTCTCTTCCAGCAGCAGCAGAGGAACCTGAAGGTTCTCTTCCAGCAGCAGCAGAGGAACCTGAAGGTTCTCTTTCATTAGCAGCAGAGGAACCTGAATGTTCTCTCCCAGCAGCAGCAGAGGAACCTGAATGTTCTCTCCCAGCAGCAGCAGAGGAACCTGAAGGTTCTCTTCCAGCAGCAGCAGAGGAACGTGAAGGTTCTCTTTCAGCAGCAGCAGAGGAACCTGAAGGTTCTCTTCCAGCAGCAGCAGAGGAACCTGAAGGTTCTGAACTCACTGTGTTCCTTGAAGACGAGCAGCACGCAGGCGACGATCTTCATGAGCTCCGCCGCCACCACGGCGGAGGACGCCAGGTACCGCGGGCCGTCGCCCTGCAGGGTTCGGGAGTACCGCATGGTGAGCACCAGGGAGGTCGTCTGGAACACCAGGACCCCCAGAGACAGGTACTTCAGCTGGGATGAAGCCATGACTGCCGCCCGTCGAGAAGCTGTGAGTCCAGAGAAAACCGTCAGCGCGGAACCGGCGAACACGGCGACAGACTCCGGTCTTCACCTTTGGCCTTAACGGCGCCTCGTCTGTGCATCAACGCGCTCTGATACAGCAGCAGATTCTGGTGGGTCGACCCAGCTGTCAAAACAGCAGCTCAAGAGTCCGGACGTCCATTGACCCGAACCGCCCGCCCGCCTGCATGTTAATTATCAGCAGAACTCCGGACAGACTGACGCCTTTAAAAAAAAAACCGGAAAGAAGTTCGACGAGGAGAACTGTCACTACTGAGTAGAAGTTAGATCCTGCTGGACTTCCGCGTTCGAGACTCTTCCTCAACTTTGAGACGCGGTCGTCTGTGGAAACGAGCGCCCTCTGGTGGTGCGGTGGAGCCACTACAGGAAGAGATGCTGAAGCGATGCAGGTCAGATTCTTGTTGCTCCTCATCTGAAAGCCTCTGAGGGCTTTAAAGACAAAATGGAAAGTTTTTGAACTCGGTCGTTGTTGATCATTCAGTATTTATTAAATTACGCACTATGATTTCATTCTATATTGGTTTATCTACATAGAATCAGTTTAATCGGTTGAAAACGTTGTTTTCTTTAATCTCAGGTGTAACTTTGCTTCTTACTACACAAGTCTCTGCTTTTGTCTTGCTATTTACTTTCATCTTGACTTCAACATTTCTGTTTTGTTTGTATGAAAGAGAAAGTGCTGGAATTTGGAGCCGATTTTGAAAATCCATGCTACTTTTAGTTGCTAAATATGATCTGAATGTCCACCTCACAGATTAATTCTAGTCATACTGAAGCCAAATCTGACCTCTAATCAAAACCTTTACCTACATGCATCCCAAACAGGTGAAGACATTGAACTTTAAAAACATTTCTAAACTCAGAGACTAACAGTGTCTGTCAGCTTTCCCTCTATAAAGTGTGATATTTTTACTCATATTTGCAGCATTTCTCAGTGGCCAAAACAAAGTAGATTTTTATTTCATTCTTGGTTTGAATAATCCTTCATCTGCACTTCGGTTAAAGTGAGGAAATGTGTGAAGCTGCTGTTTCACTCATTGTAATTACTTCCCATTCAATTTAATTCACTAACACCCCCACCCCCCAGATAGTTTATTGCTTTATCCTGATTGAAAATTATGGGAAGGGACCAAAGCTTCATGTAGAATATAAGGATGAGATAAAGCAGTTTTCTGGTTTTGCTGCTTTGGTCCACACAATGAAGTCTTCTTGATGGGTGATGAGTTTCTTTACATGGAGGATCACCCTTAAATTCTAACTTCCAATAAATAAATCTTCTAAATAAAACAGTTTTTCTTCGTTCAGGCGTTTGAGCTCTTATTTTGACAACAGGAAACATTCAGCTGTGACTTCCTGAGAAATGACAGCAGGCCTGAGAGTCTACAAAGATTGATTTTTTTTATTAATAAAACATCTTTAATGGTTCTTAGTTCTACCTTCTACAAACATGGTGACTACCTTTATATAAAATGATTAACAGAAGAACACTGGGCAGACGGGAAGAACATGTTAGCATGCTGGATACGCATGTGGCTTCAGTCCCACAGGTGACATGGCTGAGGTGTTCTCTGACATGTCCATGTGCAGATCCTGTGTGCTCAAACAGCAGGTTTGTTCATGAATTTGATGTTTGGCTGGTGCATGATGGGAGTTCTGCATCAGAACTTTTACGGCATTTTAAAACAAACAAGCAAACATCTGGACACAAAGAACTGCACTAGTTCTCGAATGTTCTGCTCTTTTTAAAGCTTCCAACACTTAAACGGTTAAAGATTGTCTGTGTTTAAGGAGCTGAGGCCCCGCCCATCGACACACAAACCAACAGGAGCGGCCCGTTCAAGCCTCAGCATGAAAAGTGCAGATATGATTGCAGAGAAGTTAATATGATCTCAAAGTGGTGGTGGAGTCCCTCCATCATCCAGAGGAGAGCATCAGACGCTTTAGGAGCTCATCACAGGTTTAGCTACAACAAGCAGAGTGTGCTTTAAGTTTATGTACAAACAGTTTCAATCTGCTAGCATCAAAATCACAAGTTTTTCTGTTTTTGTATCATTGTGTGAACCTTCAGCCTCCAGTCAGGATAGTGGTTTAAACTCAGGTGTTTGTTTCTCGGCCGCTGGCTTCACACCTCCTGTTCAAACTGGGAGCAGAAACTACATTTCATAAACTGTGTAAGAACATCATCAAACAATCAGCATCAGGAGGCTCCAACACCACAAGAACAGGAACAGTGTCGTCGTCATAGTAACGGTGGAAACTGCGAGATAACATCAGCAGAGGCTACAAAAAAAAGTAAACTGGAAAGTAAACTGGAATAACTAGAATATCCATGATAGCATCGTCCTGTGTCAGCGTCCGTATCAAAAGCCGGTTTTCCCATCCCTTTCTGGTGACGTTCCGGCGTAATCCAAGAATAATCCAAAGACAATGTTCTGAAAGACTCCAGAAGTCCGTCTAGTCCAGGAAAACCGCTTTTTTAGGATGAACAAACTTTGTCCGACGATGTTCCAAAGTTACAATTTTAGTCAAAAACAGCGGTCAAAAAGGCGTTGAAACTTTACACAGTTTAAGTGCAAGGACACGATTTCATGTGTGTGTGTGTGTGTGTGTGTGCATGTGATTATCGTAAAGAAAAGCGTCAGAAACGACTGGTTGGCGTTTTTTTACGTCCAGGTGCTACAGACACAGTACCAGCGGCTGGTTGTCCTCCGGCGGCTCTACGCAAACACCTGCATGTTCCCCATCTGCGGCTGCTGAGAGGCTGACTGCGCCTGCGGCTGCCTCTGCTCAGGAATGTGCGTGTGGTGGGCGGCGGGTAGTGCGTGGTGGGAGTTTCCCAGCGGGGTGGGGCTGGTGGTGACGTCGGACCAGTCTGAGTTGGAGTGTGGAGACGAGGAGGACCAAGCTTCGGGAGAATCCGGGGAGGGAGTGAGGTACGGGTGCTCGCTGGGCGGGTGGGCCGACTGTCCCGGGGTGGTGCCTTCCGAGCCCGCGGTGGTGTAGCTGTGCTGGGACGGTGGGGTGGGGTATTTATCCACGGGGCTCTGCATGGTTGGGTAGGAGGGCAGGGGTCGAGACTGGCCATCCATCGCACCGTGGCTGGCGTGACTGACAGCGTGGTGGTGCTGCAGGGGGTGGGGCAGCCCGTGAGCCACGCCCATTTGGTCAGACATCTGGTACATGAGTCCAGGGCCGCAGTGCATGGGGCCTGGTCCCTGCTGGCCGTGGACCTGGTTCTGGTTCTGTCCATGGGACTGCGTGACCTGCACCTGTGGCTGCTTCAGCATGGGCTGGCCAGCTCCGGGGGGCATCATCTGGAATGTGACGATGGGGGGCAGCTGCTCCCTGCTCATGGTGACGTTCATGGGTGTCATGATGGGGCCCTGGCTGTGGTGTTGGCCCATGCCGGGGTGGGATCCTCCCATCTGGTGCGAGACCAGGCCGAAGATGTGGCTGTTGTAGCCGTGCTTGCTCATGCCCCCCCAGCCGGGCTGTTGTCCCAGCATGTGGCTGACGGGGGGGAGCATCTGCCTGGAAGCCGGGCTGCTCAGAAGGGTTGGCGAGTTTGCGGAGGTGGTGACCGTGGTGGGGGCATCGCCCGTGTAGGAGTGCGGGGACTCCAGCGAGTCCACAGGCGACATGGTGACGGAGCTCTCTGGAAGCGCTCCCGCAGACTTCACGCCATTGGCTGCCCCTCCTCCAGCCCCTCCCCCATTCCCGGCCCCTCCTGCAGATGCCGAACTGGAGGCCTCCCCCCCTGCAGGTTTCTTTCTTCTCTTTGCCTTCATGTCTTTCAGCTCTTTAGCCCCTCCTCCCACGCCTCCAGCCTTGGCTCCTCCCCCGCCCCTCCGGCTCTTCTTGCCCTGAGGTCCGGGTCGCATGCCGATGTAGCCCCCTCCGTTGGCCCCACACATCACAGAGGGGTTCCCCCCCGCACCCATGTGGTTGGGTCCGCCATGGGGGCTGTGGACCAGATTGTACTGGTCCAGCAGGCGGACTATGTCGTGATGCATGCGCTCCTGGGCGGTGTCGCGGGGGAGCCGGTCCATGTGATCAGTGATGTCCCGATTGGAGTAGTGGTCCAGGAGAACCTGCGCCGCCTCGAAGCTGCCCTCTCGAGCTGCGAGGAACAACGGCGTCTCCTCCTGAGGGACACAGAGGAGGCAGAAGGTCAGACTCTCCTTCAGAGACCAGATGCTTTTTTCAGGGACACTGAGGATGTTTCCAGACTGGAGGATTGTTTGGACCGGACCGAGTGGCGTTAGAGACACAGGAAAGCACATCAGAAGCGCTTTAAAACAAACTCTCTAACAAGTAAACAGTCGGATCCTTTGTTCCTGTCTGATAACACAGCAGTCATTGCTTTACATTTGTTCGCGGCTCATACGTTGCTTCATTCCTAATCTGTTCACATCATGTGACCACCGGCTACGGTGGCTGTTTTGGTCCAGTTGTTCTGTTCCGAGCAGAGAGTGGTTTCAGACTGAGGAATCTCAGAACAAACCCAAACTCAGTTTGACTGAAACGAAACCCTCTGGAGTCGGAGAGCGGTTCCTGTTCCCAGATCCGGGTTCGTTGGGTGCATTCAGGCTGAACATTTGTTCTGGACTATCGAGGAAAACAAACTCTGGTTCACTTTAAACAAATTAAATGAGTCCAGTTTGAAAACACCCTGAGAAGATCCAGAACTCTGTTTGCTAGAAGAACAGAGAATTTCATGATTCATTTCTGTTAAGGCTTCTATTTTATGAAACATCGGAGTTTTAGCTCCAGTGTCAGCCTTTCTTTGAGTTACTGTTTATGTAACTGACGTAATTCCAACTGATCCTGAAGCTGAGACAAGCTGCTTTTCACTGATATCTGTTGGAGTTATGCAGCTTCAGAATCTGCTGGAACTGTTGCGTAAACGGCAGCAGATTTAAGTCAGCTTGAAGTGTGTTTTCCACTGTCACCGGCGTTTAAGGGTTAATCTGAAACTGCTGAAGGAGAAACTAAATGATTCCCCAGACAGGACGTCTACAGCGTCTCACAGACATCTGGACATCAGAAGCACCTTATTGTCCTGCATGTCCCGGTTGGCTCCGTTCTTCAGAAGCACCAGAGTGGCCTCCACGTTGTTGACTGCAGCTGCCCAATGCAGAGCAGACTTCCCTACAGGCGTGAGAAGAAACCACAAACACGTCCATGTCAACCACAGAAGCTTCGATTCCCGCAACGGTTAACATTCCAGCTGTGAATCAGGACTCATGGTACAATAAGATCCATCAGTCCACGCTATGACGCTTTTCTCACCGTGGTCGTCCACGGCGTTGATGTCAGCGTGGCAGTGGATGAGCTCCTCCACCATGCCGTCCACAGCTAACCTAGCTGCCAGGATGAGAGGCGTGGTGCCATCGTTCATCCGGGCGTCCAGCTCTGTTGCTCGATTCCGGATGAGAATCTGTGGGGAGAGCAGCTTCAGTCTGACAGGAGTCCAGGTTTTACCCCCGCCCCCGCGCCCCCTCGTCCGGGTCTGACCTGGAAAACTCCCTGAGCATCAGCAGACACCGCAGCATGCAGCGGCGTCCTGCCCATGTTGTCGTGAGCGTTGGGGTCTGCGCCAGCATCCAGCAGCCTCTTGGCGGCGTCGGCTCGGGCGTAGCGGGCAGCCAGGTGCAGAGCGGTTTCTCCCGTGCGATCCGTCTGGGCCATCAGAGACGCTCCCTGAGCGATCAGGTCTGAAATGATGCTGGGCCCGGGTTCGTCTCCGCTCTCTTCCTCTTCTTCTGCGTGCACGCTGCAGTCCAGGCCATTACGCAGCGAGGCTACCATCAGGGGAGTGAACCCGTCTGCGGGAGGGCAGAGGCATACTGAGGACTCTGGAGGGGAGAACAGATCACAGAAAACAGGGATTTTTCTCACCAGGTCCTTTGACATTGACATCCAGACAGCCTGCATCAAGGTCGTCCTGTGGAGGGGTGTGGCTAATATCAGCTGCTTTGCGATGCTGCAAGGTCCACTCCCTCTGATCGACACCTCCATCCAGACTGACGGGCAGTAGAGGTTTGTCCTCCGTCTTTATAAACGACAAACGCAGGTTAACTGACAGCTTCAGTCGATTACGGTCATTGAAACCACGAGGATATTTACTCTGCTCTTCTTGGGCAGGGCTTCGTCTTCATGCCATCTCTGACTTTGGCCTCCATCCATCAAGCCTCCATCCTGAGTCTTAAAGTTCCTGAAAACAGAGTAAAACAATCAAAGAAGGTGCCTTTACAATCCACATTTTGTCGAAGTTCAGTCGTGTTTCTGTTATGTTGGAATAGTAGACAAAGTCAAATGAAGCTAAATTGTTGCATTTCTGTCCATATAGATGCACAAGGTGTTCCTGTAGTGAAGCGAGAGGACAGTAAACGCAGCTAAAGACACTCCAAACTGTTTTAAAAACATCTTTTACATGGTCTTGACATTGTTTTTGACTTGTTGGGGGATCTTGTACATTTTGTTGTATCCATACACTCTTGACCTTTGTTATAAAACAAACAAACAATTTGTTCTCAGTTTCTGTGATATTTTGCAGTTAAAAAGTGTTCTACTCAGAACTGTATTTTTTCTTTAGTTTCTTGTTGGAATTATTGAGTAAAATACTTAAAATGTTTCTGTAAAAACAGAGGCTGAGGTTGTACTAGAGGAGGATACTAAGCATTGGAGCTGATTGTAAGGTAAGCAAAGGCCTCGGACCACAAAGGGTTAATGTTCCTCAGAGTCACGCTGAGCGCAGACACAAGCTCAGCTTCCTCATAAACTCACTTCAAGTCAAAGTCGTCTTGTCCCACAGGCTCCCTCCTTTTGTCGTTGGAGACTATGAATCCTTCAGGAAGCCACAGGGCGCCGTGTTTGTGCTTCCTTTTGACAGCCAGCATCCCCAGCACCAGAATGAGCAGGACGACCACCACTGCCACTCCCACCAGGTACATCAGGTACGACGGCTGGGGTTTGTCCATCTCTTCACCTGTACGACACAGAGGTAAGCGCCGGCACGAGCCGCATCCATGTCAGCGTGAATACCAGACAGACTTACTGTCGACGGACACCAGAGGGTAGGGCAGCTCGGGTTTCTTGATGTGAGTTGCTGCGATGAAGGACGCCACCTTCTTGGCGTGAGAGAAACAGTGCGAGGAGGTCCGTAAACACTCGCGGTTATCAATCTCCAGGTGGACCAGAGAGCTGTACGGTAACACGTTAAAACCAGCATGTAATAAACAATTATTTTGACTTGTAAGAATGTAAGAAGTGTCCCATCATGAACTTACCCGATAACCTCCTTCTCCTGCTCACGCTTGCTTCTTCTCGCCTGCGTTTGCTGTCCGTGCTTGTCCTCCACGCCGTAGTACGGGAAAACCATTGGCTGGTTGTTCTCATTCCGCTTCACCTGAACGTTGGTGTGCACCAAAGCCCCAAGAGACCGCAGGAAGCCCCTCAAATCTCCAAGAAGCTCCTTAGGCTGAAGCCGAACCACGATGATCAAGGTTCCTGTGGCCAAATTGGCGGGGATGTGATTGGAACAGTCCAAGCCGTCCCAGCCGCAGGCCTCGTGGTAGCAGCTCTTGTCACAGATGCCATCTCCGTAGTGGTCTTTGCAGTATTTGTCATACCTGCGACAGAGAACGGTTAGATCTCCACAAACGTAGCGGCGCTCACAGACCATGGAGGTCCACATACTTGCAGAGGCTGGGGGGGGTCTCCTGGCATTCAAAGCTGTCGAAGAGGCACAAAGCGTTGTTGCATTCTTGATCGCATTTTCCATTTCGGAAGAGGTCCCAGCAGGGAACGCCGGCGGTGCAGTTGACCCACGGCTGCAGGCAGCTGAGCGAGCAGTCCCCCCCGTCCCACTGGCACTGGTGGTTGTTGCAATGATTGTCGCACACTTTGTCTCCCGACAAATGCTCGCACTCAGGGTAGGGGCAGGTGGGGGTACGTAACCCCGGCGCCCTCTTTTCACAGTAGTGTCCCGAGAAGAGGGGCGGGCAGCGGCAGCTGTGCTGGAAGGGGTTGGCCGGGTCTTTCACGCAGGTTCCTCCGTTCTGGCAGACCACGGAGCACCTCTGCTCGTTCTCACAGAGAGGCCCGCTGAAGCCCGGCAGGCACTGGCACAGCGGCTGGCCGTTGGTCGGCAGGCAGCGCCCGCCGTTCTGACAGCGCAGCCCTGCGCAGCTGTAGTCCTGAAATTCTGCACAACTGAATCCGGTGAAACCCTGAAAAACAGTAGATGCTGAGTCTGGATGTGAGGAGAGCAACAGTCCAGCAGGTTCTCAGGTGTTTGGTCCTGCAGCCTGTTACCTGAGCCGGGGGAGGCCCTCTGAGGCGTGCATGAGAAACGTGAGGAGCGAGAAGTTAGCAAAGAAAAATCAACTTTAACAGAAAGAACTGACATTAGCGATGCTCCGATCCGATCATGTGATCGAAAATCAGCTCCGATCAGGTTTAGAAGTTTGCATTTCATGATCGCATCACAACATTTTATTACAGCACTAGTTTGAGAAGGAGGAACACAAAAAATGCTTGTTAAAGTTAACGAGAAATTCATAGATTCTGACTTCTGGGCTTAATAACTAATTAATAGACGATTGAAACTGACAGCAAGCGTCTCTATCGATTTGTCTTAACACAAACAACCTGCAAAGGCACTTAAACAAAAAAACTATAATTTCTTTATCCTTTTTAAAGAACATTAAAGGTAGAGATGGCTGCCATTGGAGCGTCTACGAAGTAAAAGCTCTGGGAAAAAGTGATAAAAAAAGAATCTGGATCTGTTTTTTAAATTTGTTCTACTTTTATGTTTTACTAAAGTATCGGACCAGGATTCTGTATCGACAAGTTCTCAAAATGAGATGAATGAATCGTCCAGCCCAAAAAAAACCTGATCGGGAATCCCTAACTGACACGAGAAATCAGAACTTTTCCAGAACCAACCGGATTCTGTGAGGCTTTCACATCCCATAACCTCTTCACCATCAGGAGCCTGAGTTCTTTCAGTGACAAAACTTTACAGTAAATGAATACAGAAATCTTCTCCTGAAGTTTGTGCATCAAACCACTTTTTTTCTTCTTTATTTGAGACTTGCTCAGCAGCAACTTTGAAGTCTGAAAATCTAAATTAAGTTAAAATTGAAATGAATTTAAAGAAAGTACATAAAATACAAATTCAATGATTTTCAATGATTCTTTCTGCATCTGAGGAATGCTTAAGGTCTTGATTTGTATCAAGAATCTCAGAGTTTTTTTGGACATAAAGGAGATGAAATCAGAGGCTCATTCGGTACGTTTTCCTTCAGACATCAAAACTGACTGAGCTGAGCTTATTTTATTGTTTTTAGGAGTAAAGAAAAGAGATTGAATGAGTTTTAAGAATCTTTTGAAATGCTTTCACCCCGCGTTGTACTTTCAGGTAAATGATGCCACCCCCCAAACCCCCCAACTGTGAATCTGGGGGCTTTTTTCACTTAAAATCAGTTCACGTCATAAAGAACAGACAAAAGATCAGATTTCTACCATAAACTAACGGAGGTGTCAAAACTTACAGGCCGACATGAGCAGGTGTATCCTCGCACTGAGCTGCTGTTCATGGAGCAGACCCCCCCATTACGGCACGGTTTGGACACACACAGGTTCACCATGGACTCACAATGACGACCTGAAGGAGAAGAAGGTGAAAGAAAATTAGAAAAAACTCACAAAGTCAAGACAAACCAGGTGAAAG
Organism: Oryzias celebensis; assembly: GCA_014656515.1. NCBI lineage: Eukaryota > Metazoa > Chordata > Actinopteri > Beloniformes > Adrianichthyidae > Oryzias > Oryzias celebensis. Next base: position 1,108,221 of record BNCR01000004.1, read on the forward strand.
ACCTGGATTCTCATTGGTTAAAGACCGTACCTGTGTAACCAAGGCGACAGAGGCACTTGTAGTCGTTGACCAGCTCCACACAGTCGAGGGTACCGGGGGGGTGGCAGGGTGTAGACCGGCATTCGTTAACATCCCCCTCACAGTGTTCTCCAACGAACCCCGGAGGGCATGAGCAGGTGTAACGGCCCACGCCGTCCACGCACTGCCCCCCGTTCAGGCAGCGCGGCTCTGAGGAGCCGGGCCGGGGGGCGCAGTCGTCCTCGTTGACCTCACACTGCACCCCTGCAGAGCAGCAGGAGGACAAGCGTCAGGAGAAGCCTCTGCCAGCATGACGTTTTATAAAGATTTCATTTGAGAGGAAATCAAACAAATGTTTTATTTTGAAAATCCATCAAGATCCTCTTTGACCCGGGACAGCACAACTATAATTGTCTTCTGGGCTTTTAAAGTTCATTAAACCAATCCGGTTTTTCTTTGTTCGGTTTAGGAAGCAACATTTAACAGGAGCCAAAAATAAAAACATAAATATAATAAAATGACCCTGTGGGTTCTACAGGTTAAACTCTTGTATTCTTCATGACATTCCTGCGTGTCAGTGTCACAGTCTGCAGACATGGGAGGGGCGCCTCTCATACCGTGCGTTCCCGGTGGGCAGGAACAGGTGAAGCGGTTGATGAGGTTGATGCATCTTCCTCCGTTCAGACAAGGCTTGGAGTGGCACTCGTCCACGTCGTACTCACAGTTCACCCCCTGGAAACCGGGTTTGCACTGCAGCAATAAGACAGAGGTTTCTGGTGTCAGCCCGGTCCAAAAGTGAAGCCAACATCTCCCGCCTCAGACATGCCCTCACCATGCACTCATAGGTGCCCTGATAATCCTTGCATGTGGCGCCATTGCGGCAGGGGTTGGACAGACACTCGTCCACCATGTCCTCGCAGTAGCTGCCCATGTACCCCGGCTGACAGTGGCACCGGTGTGAATGACCCTCATTCACACACCGCCCGGCGTTCTTACACACATTCTCCACTTCCACACCTGACAAAGAGACACACCTTTAAAACAACACCTGTGTATCAACACCATTAAAGCCACGTTTGCTCCTGAACCAAAGACAGCATTTCATTTGGCCTCTGAAGGGGATTTCTGATGCTTTATGCTGTGAAAACTAAAACTTGCCTTTTCTGGCAGCAAAGTCCTGACAGGACATGTTTGGAACGTCGCAGTAAAGTCCGGTCCATCCCACCTGACAGCGACACGTCCAGGAGGTTGCTGTCTGAGAGCAGGTGCCGCCGTTGTGACAGTGCACCTCCTTGCAGAAGTTGACATAGCTCTGCAAACAGAGCGAGTTACATGCAGACACTGTCAGGATTAGGAGCTGGTTCCACATGTGGCCTGCAGTCTCACCTGGCAGTTGGAACCGCTGTATCCCACCGGACAGGTGCAGCGGTAAGTGCCGAGCCCATCAGTGCAGCTGCCTCCATTTTTACAGGGCTGGGAGTCGCATTCGTTATGTTCGTACTCACAAAAACGCCCGTGAAACCCGGGGCGACAACGGCAGGAAAAGGTGTTAATGCCATCGATGCACGTCCCATTGTTGAGGCACGAACTGGGGAGAGGAAAGGAAAGAACAGACTGTAACGCCATGCAGCTCGAAGGCAGATTGTCCTTTAACATGGCAACACCCATTGACTGTGAGAACTGGACTGAGCGTGGTGTCATTCAGAGAAATGGTTTACTTCCATCTCCAACCAACTTTAAGTCATTTCACACGCCATTTTTTTCAGATAATTGAGTAGCAGCTGTTTATTTCTCTATAGACGTCTGTGGGATGTTGGATTCCTGGAGCCTGCAGGTCTTTCCTGTTTGGAATGCCGGGTGTGTGTGTGTCACTCAGTCCAGTTCTCATCTACAGTTAATGGGAACAACCAGTCCTGCTGGCCAGGGCTGGGGAGTCAGATGTTGAGACTCACCTCTCGGTGCATTCTGGGATGTTGTGCTCACACTGAATCCCCTTGAAGCCCTCCCGGCACGTGCACACAAAGCTGTTGACATAGTCATGGCAGGTGGCCCCATTTTTGCAGGGGCCGCTGGCACACTCGTCCACCTCCATCTCACAGCGCTCCCCTTCAAATCCTGCACGACATTTGCAAGAAAAACCCGCAACTTTGTCCATGCAGGTGCCTCCGTTCAGGCAGGGGTCTGCAGAGGGGGACAGCACTGAGTCAAAACTTTGAAGTCTGAAGGAGCAAATCCAGACCACAATATGTATGAATTCTTAAGTGTCGTTGAAAATGATTTTTCCTGAGTTGCGTTCAGGAAATAGCATTCCCTCGTTTATTGCAACTTACGTTGTAAAAACAACGCACAGCAAATGAAATCCCAGAAGGATTTTAGATGTTTTAGGGCTATAAAACTCCTCACTATGCACTTCATAAACATTCAACTTTTCTCTTTTCTTGTTTAAACTCACAAATTTCAAACCTTCATAGAAAAATGAGTCCAGGATTATAGAATAAAAACAAAGACCTCTCACTATTGGAGATTTATGTAAATCAAACATTCTGCACCGTGAAAGAAGAATCACAATGCAGCACGGGACCACTTTATTCAGGTATTCGCAATCTGTTCCCAAAAGTTGAGTACGAATAGAATAACTGTGATGTTCGACATCGCTGATTTACGATTTTTATAAATATTTTAAATTGTAGTCAAAAAATTCAGGCAATGTAATTCTGACATAAAACCTTAGAAAAATGTAGGATTTTAAGTACATACACTAAACAAACTGCAATACTGTTACAGGAAGTAAATAAACCTACAAAGTAAAGTGTCGATGAAGGTTTTCCTTTTCAAGGTAAAAAGTGTTTTTAATAGTTGGAAATAAAAGACTAAAGCTCAATTTACTGAAATAAGTTCTGAAAACTATTTTTTAGTTTTAACCATTCATCATGTGATGAATGATGTCATATGTCTGTCTAATGGAATGGTGGAGAAGTTGTACCAGAACATGGCTCGAACAAAATATACAAAATAGTAAGAATTTGATCCGAGATCTGATGATGTTGGTTTGTGAATGGAATCTCTGCCTAAGAAACCGTGACGGTGTGATCAGTGGGTCAGAAACCATGAAAGTTCTCACTGGGAGAGCAGTCGTCAATGTCCGTTTGACAGTTCTGTCCGCTGTACCCGCGTTGACATTTGCATATGTAGGTTCCCCTCCTGTTCTCACACAGGCCGTCGTTTCTGCAGGGGTTGCTGAGGCACTCGTCCACATCCTCACTGCAGCGAGCGCCTTGTGGAAGAGACAAGAATCAGCGCCACACGCTTTCACCCTGACAGTCATCTGTTTCACACACGGATACCTTGCCAACCAGTGGGGCATCTGCAGGTAAAGGAGGTATAATCTGCAGATGGAAGGCAGACTCCACCGCTCTCGCATGGATGAGAGGCACAGGGAACCTGCTCCACTTCACAGTGTTTCCCTGATGTGATCAGAGCAGTAGGGTAAACATTTGCATCAAAAGGCGTTCAGCGTGCGTTAGGATAACCCCCTCACCGGTGTAAGGAGGGCTGCACCGGCAGGTGTAGCTGTTAACCCCATCGATGCAGACGCCATGGTTCAGGCAGGGAGCAGAAGCACATTCATCTTTGTTCTTCTCACAGTTGTTACCTGAAGAAAACCGTCACATCATGTAGATAGAAAGCTGTTACACTGTCACCTTTAAGCTACAGTCACATCTGGCTCGACAGCGCATGTTCAAGTAACCACTTCCAGTGAGAAATCTATGTGGACGCACGTGCATTTACATAGATTAGTGGTTACTTGGTAAACTGTACATAAAGAAGAAGAAGAAGTACTCTCTGCATGTCCAGTGTGAACACCATGGGCTAAATGTGCTCTCAAGAACAGGCTTTTAGTGCATTCCCGCGTTACATGCCCTGTAGCTTTAGAGTGAGCCCAACCTTCTTTTTTCCCCCTGGTTCAAAGCCTAATGCCCTGCCGCACTGAGATTTGCTGATTGGTTTACTTAAGGGCTTGTTTAGGTCAGAACTAACTGATGAACTGATTTTGAAGAGGCAGGGAGGCAGAAATGAAGGCAAATCCCAGAATTCAGAAAAACTGATCAATCCAATTGATTTTAGATTGAATTGCCTTAATTAATTTATTAATAGTGCAAATCCACAGATTTTTCTTCTTTAAGAGCAAACAACATTATCAAAAGACTCATCATATGAGTCTTCTGAAACTTTTTTGCAATTAAACCATCCAGATGAAGGAGAGTTTTCACAGATTTGGCTCCTTCTTTACATTTTTCAGGCAAAAAAGCTGCTTCAATGTTAACGTGTTTAAAGAGAATTGATCAATTCAGTAATAAAAGTCTCCTCTATGGTCAGTTTAGATCTCTAGTTATGTAAATATAAACAAAATCAAATATATGCAGAGATGTGGTTTAAAAAAACCCAACCAGGTGGTTCTTACCTGTGAACCCTGGCTGGCACTGACACGTGTAGCCATTGTGTCTGTCCACACAGTTCCCAGCGTTCTGGCACGGATTCGGCTGACATTCGTCCTTCTCCTGCTCACAGTGAGCGCCCACCCACCCCGCTTCACACTCACAGCGATACCTGCAAAGGAGTGAAGCAAGCGTCGAGGACGTGCAGGTAGCAGCTGGAGGATAACGGACTGTGGACGGTTAGAAACCAGCAACCCCAGAGATAGTTATTGGCGACCCTCACGACCTCTCATGTAATAACTGAGTTTACAAAAGAGTTAAATCTAACCAACAAACTAATTATATTACAAAGCTGCAAGAAGTCAAATGAAAATTCTCTAAAGCAGTGGTCAGTCAATCAATCACTCTTTACTCTCAACCTTTTTAGGCCACAGACTGGTCTGTACGATGCTGAAGTTGGCATTTGTTTTTTAAATGTCCAGGTTCCCTGAAAAATGCTCTCACATGATATGTAGTTTAAAGACCCACTTCGATGAAAATGGTGTTTTTGGTGTTTTTAACATATTCTTGTGGAAACTTTCTGATGATGGAGGACATATATTAAGAAAATTAAGACTGCATTTTGAGTATTTCTTTTTTCAAACCGTTGTGAATCAGGAGCAGACAAAAAAATGCTGTTTGAAAAATATCATGGCGTGATGCAGAATATACGCTGTCACAAGCTCCCTGCTCCGCTCCATTCTGATGCATCTGCTTATAGACAAACTCCGGCTGCTCTGCAGAACTATGTCCTAGTAAACGACACGGTCTTTGGATTTTGGCTAAAAATGGCAAAATCATACAAACAATTGATTAATGTTCTCTTAACAAGATTACACAAATCTGCAACTTTATTTCATTAAATCTTCATCGTCTGTAAATTATTTGCGTCCAGTTTAAATTTTCTTTGTACTTTAGGAGTTGTGTTGGAACCATTAAAATAAAATGTGATTTCGATTTTCCCTGAAAGGTGAAAGTGGAGGCCACAAACTGGACGCCATCTTCAGCCTTATCCAACTTTCATGGTGGCCCTCCGTCGCGAGGGGGTTCCGCGTCGTGCTGTGCCGCGGTGGAAAAGCGCTTTTCTTCATGTGGGTGTGCTCTGAAGCACAGAAGTTTACATTTAGATGTAAATAATGTCTTTTTAAAGCACGATCATTTTAAAGATATCAAACCACTGTTGTTTTGTATATTCAAGCTCTGGAAGCTCCGGGTTAACATAGCTGACTGTTGGTGACGTCATCGAGTGGAAGTGACGTCGGAGTTTAGTCACTATTTTTCCAAACTCTCCGTTTGGAGAGCTAAATGTGGAAGAGAAAGCAAGAATTTGGATTCTGCCTAAATAGCAGATTTTAATTCTTTAAAGTCGACGGCCAATCTTCGGCTTTCTCTCTGACTCTTTTCTCCATATGGAAACTTCACAAAGACGTTTGTTCACTTTGTTAGCTTTGAGATTTCAATTTTAACGGTCGGAGCAGCCGCTTTAAGAAGGTAGCAGTGACATGAAACTCATAAGACATGCGTCAAAAGTGGCAGAGAATCCGGTAATTTACCAAATGAAAACTTCCTCCAGAATCTGATAAGAAACAAAATGAAAATGATGTAAGTTACTTTCTCTTTTTTTTGGTCTACTTTCAGGCACAAAGTGGCCTACGGATCAGTACCGGTCTACAGCCCAGGGGTTGCAGGGTTGTCTAGCATTCCTCCTCAGAACATTCATCTTTATTAATATTATTGCAGAGTTTAGAACAAAAAAATGAAATTATTTTTCAGATATATCCAGGACTGTTGGCTCACCCCAGCTGCTGCTCGATGCATTCTCCGTGCACGCAGGGATGGCGGGCGCAGTGGTCCGTCCCGGACAGGCACAGCGGGCCGTGGGTGTTCGGTGGACACAAACATTGGAACCCGTTCACCTGGTCCATGCAGGTTCCTCCACTCATACACGGGTTTGAGTTGCACTCATTAATCTCCTCATCACATTTAATTCCTGTTACAGAGCAGAGCTGCTGTCAGAAAGCTGAAAGAACTCCTGACACGAAAAAATGCTGCTGAAACGTACCTGAGTATCCAGGTGAGCACACACATCTGTATTCACTGATGCCATCCTGGCACTCTCCGTGCTCACAGGGGTTGTTTGCACAGTCGTCCTCGTTGATCTCACAGTTCACACCTGAAATGGGATAAAGAAACAGTTGGATCTTTTTGTCCCGGAGCAGAAGTCAGAGTCTGCTTGGAGTCAAAGGAAAACTATTGAAGCCCCTGAACAAACCATGAGAGCATGTCTGTTCACCACCAGGGGACGCCTCACTACAAGCAAAGAAACTTCCAGAAGACAAGTGAGAAATGAGAAAAAACCGTCAGCGAGGCAGAGAACTGCTGCCATTCTGATGCCAGTGATTAAAAACACAAGAAAAAAGACAAGAGGCAAATACCCCAAAAGACTGAAGGGGGGCAAAGGAGAGGGTAATTGCAGGAGGGGGGTGCCTGGGTAGTAAACCTGACAGGGTGACCCGACACCACCATTAAGTAAAGGGAGCACAGAGCAGATTTCAGTACCAGGCCCCAGGGCGGTACTAAGAACACTGAAGTGAGCTTAATACCACATGTTCCTGGCTTGTGACTGCGACACACACACACACAGACAAATGCACACACACAGTTCTAAACTTTACAACAGAGAGCAGGAAACACAAAAATATACTATACTATACTATCTGAGGCTCAAACTCTCTGAACAATTTTCCCTCAAATCTATGACCTGATTCGACCTTCAAATGAGAATTAAATTTCATTTAATGGAGGGCACGTTCAGCTCAAACACCTTCGTTGGGCTGGTTTTCTTTCACACTGACCAGATCAAACCACCTGGAAACGTCCTGAGGTTTATACTGTCACCCATCTGGGAGAAGGAGTGGGCACCGTTTGGATTTCATCCGGTGCTGATGCTGAAGTACTTCTGAAATTATTCTGGTGCTTAAACGGTGCAAGAACCGCTACTTCAAAGATGAAAAATGCACATTGTTTTCCATAAACATTGACGTGTGATGAAGCGGCGTGATGGGGTAATGGAGACCACCTGACAGTGCTGCAACACACACTGAAGTAAACGTGGATTCTCCTGCTCATCGCCATGACGACACCTTTTTTCAGAGCATTGTACACGTTTCTCATATCCATCAGATCACTGAATTAAGGTGCACTCACACCAAACCCGATACGCGCGGCCAAGTCGAGTGTCCCGCCCCTCCTTCGTCATCCAGAAAATTCGCTGCTCGTCACGTGGTCAAAAATGTGTTCCCTAAGCTCGCTGCCTCTGCTGCGTGTGGGAGGAGCTAGCAGCTAATGTCACATGAAGCTAGCAGCTAATGTTTCCGACCTGATTGGTACATGAAGCTGCATTTGTTTATCTCATTTACAGTGCACGGGAGACACAGATGATGTTTAGAGATCAGGTTTATTAATTACGAAGAGCTCTACAAAAACATCAGGGATCACGTCTCCATGTTTGGGTTCTTGGTAAGAACATTTAGTTTCAATTTAGCTCCAGTGAGTTTCTCTCCTGCTTCCGTTATCTGATTGACAGTCGTTTCTGCTGTGTTTCCGTCTCTCTCTGACCGAGTTCAAATGCTTACTGTTGCGCATTAACATAAGCACCAAAACCTGTGTTTTTATATGGTACTGGTAGTACCGTTTACATTGTTTCTGGTATCAACTTGGGACTGAGTTTCAGTACCCGTCTCTATTTAGGGGAAGAGTTTTCTGCAGATGGCACCAACCAAGAAAGAAAGTCTCATTAGGAAGAAATCATTGTCTAACTCCACTACACCATGTCTGCCAAAGACATTTTTTTGGGTTGACTTCACACTTCTCTGGATTTCTGTTCATTCACTGATCCACAGTTTACTAGCAAAGAAAATAAGATCTTCACTCTCAGATAAACTAATGTTGGTTTATCTAGTGCAGCTGAGCTTTTACACCAAAAAGGAAAGTCTGGTGTGGACCAAACCAAAGATGTCCAAACATGTCTCATTTCTAAGATGAGGAGCTCACCTGAGGTTCCAGGCAGACAGTTGCACTGATAGGCATTGACCAGGTCAACGCAGCGTCCTTGGTTCTGACAGGGGTTGCTGTGGCACTCCTGTACCTGAATGTTACAGATGGATCCTGTGTATCCAGGATTGCACTCACAGGAGAAGGTGGCAATCCCGTCTCGGCACACGCCATAGTGGCATGGCGGGGGGAGGCAGTCATTTATGTTCTCCCCACACAGCAGACCAGTGAAGCCTGGAATGAAAACATAAAAATGAAGGAACGGAAGAACAAGTGAGAGTTGGAGAAACTTTCAGGCGTGTTCGGTTTGATCAGTTTACCTTCAGCACATTCACAGTCGTATCCGTTGGGTCTATCGATACACTTGGCTCCATTCAAACAAGGCGTGCTGGAACACTCGTCGATGTCTATTTGGCACACCTCACCACTAAAACCTGAAAGCACCGGATAGAGCAATGCACAGATGAGTCGCTGCGGCCGAATCTGGCATTGAATTTGTAAAGACGGCGGCGCTGACCTGCTGGACACTCGCAGACAAAGCGGCTGACCTGGTCCAGACATTTGCCCTGGTTCAAACAGGGGGAGCTGAGGCACTCGTCCACCTCTATCTCACAGTGACTTCCCATGAATCCTGCAACCACATGAGAGCAGGTTGTGACCACACTCTACCGTGGATTAACCTCCAACACAGCTTCAAAACCAGCCACAAACGCCTTGATTTCCGGACCTGCAGTGACCCCCATCAACTACCTGTAACAACCTAGAGGACTGTATGGCCTGCAGGTTCCTCAGGCTGCTTTCTAAAGAATCCTGAATAGAAAAGCAGATTTTTCTTCAGTGAATTTACCTGGCATGCAGATGCAGGTGTAGTCCCCGATGCGGTCCAGACAAGTGCCATCGTTCTGACAGGGGTTTGAGGCGCATTCGTTAACATCTTGTTCACAGCGAGGCCCGGTGTAGCCTTTGACGCAGTTGCAGGTGAAGGAGCCGTCCGTGTTCACGCACTGGCCGCCGTGCTCACACGGGTTGGTACCTGAGGATGAGGAGGCACGTTTGAAAGGAGAAGGCAGGGAGGAAGACTCTCCTGAGAGTTATGTCTCACCGATGCTGCACTCGTCTCGATCGATGTTGCAGGTGCTGCCAACGTATCCCGGTGGGCAGTTGCAGTTGAAATTGCCAGTGATGGGGTTGGTGTCACACTGCGAGCCGTCTCTGCATGGGTTACTCATGCAAGCATCTTTTAAGTGGCAGAGCAACCCTGAAGACAAAACAACGAGAACCTCCAGCGTCTTACAGTAAATCTACTTTTGGATGAAGAAACACCTCCCACTTTCTGTGACAAACTTCCCGTTTTCCTTGTTGGCCTCAAACAGCATTAAGGTGTGTTGGAAGAGTCTGGCTGGCCTCACCTGTTTTTCCACGGGGACACAGGCAGATGAAAGAAGCGACGCGGTCAATGCAGGTGGAGCCCTCGCTGCAGGACGCCTCAGCGCAGTCGTTGAGGTTCTCCGAACAATCCACTCCACTCCAGCCGTTCACACACACGCAGTTGTAGCTGCCGATGCCGTTGTGGCAGGTTCCCCCGTTCTGGCAGGTGTTCGGCTGCAGCCGGCACTCGTCTACATCCTCTGTGCAGTGCTGACCTGTCGAGGAGTTTGAAATGAACATTACCAGCTGATAAAGACACAAACAAAAATTACTTTCTACAAGTTTCTGCTTTTTAGAAACAAAAAAAGAGGAACACAGTCATTTTTCAGTCAGGATGTCCACTTTGAAATATTTACAGTATGAATAATGTTTGCTCCTCTTCCTCTGAGAAAGCAACAGTCCAAATTTAGTTTTCCTCCAGCGGTTTCTACTGTTGTGGATCTTCACTGATCTGAAATGTTTTGACTCAGTTCTAAACTTCTCTGGTTTGTGTCTTAAGACTTCTGCATCACGTTTTGTTCTCATCATGTGACACCACTGAAAGATGGGTCGCCATGGCAATGATCTCAACAAACTTGTGATGTTATTCGTTCTGTTGTACAGCTCCTGGATTCATAAAACCCTAAATGCTCCCATGTTAGGAAGAGAAGCAACCACTCTGCAGATGAACAAAATCTCCTCTGCAGAAGAAGACAGACTTTCCAAAAGTTTCCAAATGTAAAGTGAGATGTAAATAAATAGAATCATGTGCTTTGGAATGGGTTCTTGTTCTGAAAGGAACACCTTTTTATAGAAACGCAGACGAAGACGTACCAGTCCATTCTGGGGGACACTGACAGTTGTAGGTGTTAACTCCGTCCATGCAGGTTCCTCCATTGGCACACTGATGTTCGGGGCAGTCATCAATGTTGTTCTCACAGTTCGTTCCATTGAAACCTGCCAACAGTCAAAGATAGATTTTTGTATCTGAATATAGAACGTTCTCATTCAAAGTGTGATGCTGCGTTATGGCGCTGACCAAACAGCACCGGTGCTACTGTTGAGCCCGCAGTGACTGAATAACTGTTGATGGTACAGCCCCTTAAACAACCTGATGTAAGCATTGATCTGTCAGCACAGCTGAAGGTCAGCACTGACGCAACCAGGTAACCTTCAAACTGCAGGATTGCTGCTTCAGCATCTCACCTGGGAGGCAGTGACATGAGTAGCTGGTTTCAGAGGTCTGGTGGCAGGTGCCTCCGTTCAGACAAGGGGACGGAGAGCACGGAATGTAGGAGCTTTCGCAGAGTCGGCCCGTGAATCCGGCTTGACAGACGCATCTATGGTAAAAGCAGAGCTCGTTTCTTTGCAGTCCAGCACATCGTCTCATTTCATCTGTTGAACTCACTTGTAGGAGCCGGGGGTGTTGACACAAATGCCATCATTCTGACAGAGCAAAGGTGTTTCTGCACATTCGTCTGTGTCGTTGAGGCACCGCAGACCTTTGTAGCCAGGAGGACAGTGACAGGTAAATCTTCCACCAGACTGAGAGCTGCACCTTCCTCCGTTGGCACAGGGACTGGACAGACAGCTGTCCTCGTGTTCACAATGTGGACCTAGAAAAACAGTTCGTCATTAGGCTCTCCTGAATACCAGTGAAAAAGACATGAACATTTTTTAGACATTTCCAGAAAGCAAAAGGATTGCCAGATAGTGGTGACTCTTTCTCTTCCAAAAACACCTCACCTGTCCATCCTCTGCTGCATTCACACTTGTATTTGTCCAGCGACAGCAGAGTACAAACGCCTCCATTTGCACAGGGGTTGTTTGGGTAGCATGTGGAGTTCTGGGGCGTTTGGCAGCGTTGACCAGTGTACCCCAGTGGGCAGGTGCACAGGGCACTACCTGGTACAGGTACACCATCTGGCATGGACACGGAGCAGGTGCCCCGATTCAGACAATGCCCCTGCTGACATGGGTCCTCGTGTTGGCAGTACTCGCCCAGAAAGCCCGCAGCACACCTGGACACAGAATCACGGAAGGTTCAAAGGTTCCCATCACTCCGCACAAACATCAGAAAAGCCCACTGAATGAAATGACAAATATGTGTCTGACAAAGAAAAGACTGAAGTGAATGTAATGCACCACATCAGACAAGCGCTAACAAAGACTTCATGCACGCACATGCAAACACGCACAAATCCACACAGACTAAATGAAAGAGCACACACTGTTAAGCCTGGACTGCTTTATAGTGACCTAAAGAGCAGCATGTGGGGAACCACACGTCTTATTATGCATTTCAGAGACGTGTAGAATGACTCTTCAACTCTTAAACATGAAATGATTAATGTGTTTCTGATTCAAAGCCAAAGAGAGATGTAAAGACTTCTTTAAAGCTTGTTGCACCCAAACCTGAGGCTTTTTCACATCGTTAGGTTTATCGTAGGACTAAAGCAGCAGGAGCAGACATGAATTCATCCAATAACTCTAAGATTACCAGAGGAAGTGCTTTGAACCCAGAGCTGTTGCCCCATAAACCCTCCTAAGAAAGAAAACAGAAGCTTGGCTTGGTAGTGAGGTGAAGCCGGGGTCACGGTTCACAAAGAGGAAGCTGAGAAGCAAAAGGACGAGAAGTAAAGTTTCCTGGAGTATTGACTTAACTCTGACAGAAACCAAAAAACAAGTGAATACCACTGCTACTGTTCCTACCAGCTGTGAATAAACTCTTTTCTTACAATAGCATAGAACCAAAGAGGTCAAGAAGAGCGAATGGTCTGTGGTTTCTGTCTATTTTCTGCATTATTCCTTTCACACCAAAAATTATAAAAACGTTCATTTCTTCTTGTGTGTCCAGCAGGAATCCCATCCGGAACAATGCTCCCTCTGTGACTTTCTATTCCTCTGTTCTGTCTCAGTCAGAGCTGCTTTCATTCGTCACTTCCTCATGTCACACCGATTCTTGCCAGACGACCTTTTTATTCATGTCTGCCTTTGTTTGTGGCTATGTGTGCACATGTATGTCTGTGTGCTTGAGTGTGTATGTTGGGGGGGGGGGGGGGGTGTAAGAGAGCAGCAGACTGAGCTGCGCCTCTCCTGGAGTCTTTGAAAGCGAGCTTCCCTGGGGGGCCTCAGGTGACACCACCGTGTGCAGAAATGCGTCCCACAATAATTGACGGTGCTAACCTTATGGTTTGAGTCACGAATCAGTTCAGGAACAAATCCAGAAAAATAATTCTAGTTCTCCTGAGTTTTATTCTGAAAGGACATCGAAATGAAGTTCACTTCCTTCTTCATTACAGATCTCTCCACTGGGAACCATTGAATTGGATGATGTTTGAACAAATGTTCAGAATCTGGGCTGGTATGGAATGAAACGGATTTGATCTATAGAGAGTTCAGACTTTATCTTGCTCCTTTGGGCCTAAGGTCTGACGAATAATGAATTATTTCAAGTCATGTATATTAAACAGAAATACTTTTATACAGCAACATTTAAACAGAAAGAAAAACTTTGTGTTTTTCTCTCACATTTTAGCTTTTGAGCAAAACTTATAGCTTTATAACATTATAATTAACTGTGCATTATAATTGTTTTCCTTTTAAAGTTCCTTTATAAAATTTTCCAACAAATGTCACACTTTAATACTGAAAAAATATATTTTAAAGATATTTTATTTTAGCATTAAGGATCAGAGTCCTCATTTGTAGATGTTGAAATAAACTCTTCAGACTGATAAAAAACACATCATCAGACTAAATGGAGTAAACGTAGATGTCCACTGGAGTAGAAGAAGACAAATATGTGGATTTCTTACTTTCCAAAGAAGTTACAGGAAGTGGAAAACAGAACTGTGATGTTCATTGATAACATTATGTGCTCTAACTGTCATTAAGTCTCATACTGAGGCTTTGGTGAACCAACAATGATGGATTAATAGATTACAGGATCTTTTTCTTTTTGGATTATTCACAGCTGTATTTCCTGTGTTTTCTTGTGTCACGGCCATCGACTGTATATGACAACTGGACTGAGTGAACATATCTCTCTCTCCTCTCGTAGGTAGCGCCTGCTGGCCCCCTACACCCAAAATGTTTTAAAGATTTTGTGTAGTCCGTTTTCAAGTGGTAGGGGTGTGGCCTTCCATCAGAGCGATTCGGACCAATTGCTGCTTCCTGTCAACATCTGGTTCCAACATGGCGGCATCCGTATAGCAATAAAATGGTGACTGAATTGACTTCATTTGATTGGGAGCTGGAAGTAAACCATTTTTGGGGTGGGGTGGGGGATGTCAGCGAGGACGGAGTTTGAACTCAGACTTTTTCCCTCCTCAGCTGGACCATGTTTGATGTGATGTTTGGTCCTCTCTCAGGTGTTCTTGGAACAGCTTTTTATTTTCTGCTGCACAAGACGCCATTTTTTCACAGCATTACTCAAACTCTAGGTTTAATAAACACGAACAGAAATTCAGAGAGTCAAACGGCTCTGAATAAGTGGCCGACTGCAGTGACGTCAGGAAACAGCAGCCCGTTCTGCAGGTTTCACAGCCACATAGAGAGCTCATTATTAGCCTGCGGCTGCATCACTTGTACCCGAGGCAAACAGGCAAGGCCGTGCATGATTCACATAATGTTCAGGGAGTGGCGTCTTACTGAGAAAGCTGTGACCTGCTGACTGTCACACCAGACTGAGGTTAAAACAACAGAGATTCTTCAGAAAAAAGGTGAACAAAGGTTAGAGTTTGCAAAGCAGAAGTAAGATCAGCTTTACCAAAAACACGGCCGCCAAACTCGGCCCTAGTTTAGCTCCATGAGTACGTTTTTTCCCTCCACTTCTCATCTTTTTTTTTCTTTTCTTTCTCAGAGCTCCACCGCTGGTTTCTGTCCCACTCGAGGTGTTCGGTTTCTACAGCTGGTTCCCATTAGCGCCCCCATCCAATGCACACCCGTTCTCACTCTCTGGACTCCATTTTCATCCTCCACCTCGTGCTGACCTCTGCAGCGTTTCATGCCTTATCTCCTGCAGACAACCTTCATTCCAAATTCCTAGGTCCCAAGGTGCTCCAGGTCTCTGATTCTGTTTTCTTTGGCATTACTTCTTCCTGAAGACCTATTCATCTTCGGCTACAACCCCCCCATCCACTCCCCTTTCAGTCACTATTCCGGGCTCAGTTATGCTTAATAACTCTGACATGCTCTCCCCCCGCGGCTGCTATGAAGGCATGGTGTGAGAGAAACAGAGGCTGAGCACCAACCAGCTCACATTTCAATCCCCGGATAATTCCCTGACTTGGCTGGAGCATAGGTGGCCCATTCACGGTTCCTGTGTGTGCATGCATGAACATTACCCGCTATGTGCACACTTCTGAGTGGCACAGAAAAATTCCCAAGCTTAGGAAATAGCTTGTGTTGCAGTACAGTTTAAAAAGCTTTGTATTAAGACAAAAAAATATTTTATATGGAAGCAGGATGAATGCTATGAAAAAGTAATAGGATTTTATTTAAAAAACTGCAATTAAAAAGGTTTTATTTTACAATCTTTGCCAAACTTATCAGGATGATGTGGCTCTGTCCCACGGCTGCAGAATGGTAGAACTCTACTGTTGTATGGAAAGATTTACTGATAGGAACTTTAAACATGACTCTGAGGTGGATTTTTGGCACTTTTTTTGGGCTGTTTTTTAATCTCTCTTTTATTTTGAAGAGACATTTACAAAATGGTAAAATCTAATCTGGGTTTGGTGGGTGAGACAAAGCGTGAAAGTAAAAATAAAAAATGTAAAGAAAGCAATGCATGAAAAAAGCACAGAAAAAAGGCAGGATCTCAAAGCAGAAGGACTGATGTTGAGCGGGCGGAGGCAGCAGGGTGGAGTCCTGAAAATCGGTGCGGTAAAAGTTTGGGTTGTGTTTTAAAACAAATCCTAAAAAAAACATGAGAGCAAACAGAACCGCTGTGGCGTTTGCCTGTACTCTGTTTAGAGGAAAATCTTCAGCAGTGAGTTCAGCAGTAAAAGCACTTCATTTAAAATCTGTCCAAACCTTTTTTAACATAAACCAAAGAAATGTTCAGGCAGAATCAGACACTTGAATGTTTTTCAACCCCACTGTCTCACAAAGAAATCATTTTCTCATGTAAACAAAGCTGAAAAGGTTTGGGAAAGGGGCCTCAAGTTGTTTCACACTTTTGGTCAAATGTTTCAGGGGATCTGCAGAGGGAAAGCAGCTAAAGTTCAGATCAGGTTTGTTTAATCCAAGATTAAATAAAAGCATGAAGAAATGTTCAAATCTGACTCTCCGCAGCAAAGTAACTGATGAAACACCTGAACTCAAATGTTTTCCTCCAGTTAAGATGCAGGAAATGCGTGACTGTGACCAAACATGTAACCTTTCTGTCCCTCGTTTACAGTCTGTGTGACAGACACGCCTGCTGCCCGTCTGCGTCTGGTTTTATGGTTTGGTTGCCACATTCCTTATCACTCTGAAAGCCGTCTGCTTCTGAGAGGAGCATGGATGTCTGTCACCCCCCTAGTAGCAGCACCACGTAGAAAAATGATCAATCTGGACACAAATTACTGTCTCTTGGAGTCAATCCCAGGATGATCTTCTGGTTTCAGCTCCACAGAAATGTTTATGTTGGTGAACTTCACCTAAATGGCACTCGGACAAAAACCAGATATAAAATCATTTCTAGGTCATTACATAGAGGAAAAGGGGGGGATCTGTTCAAAGAATGCAAAGCCTTTCCCCATGCAACCCCCCTCCCCTCTTCATCACAAACGGATTGGGGCACCCCAATGGTGGTGCCAGGGAGGGGCTTTAGGGTTCTGCAGCTAGCACTGGTCAGGAAAACTACCTGCAGTTTAAGCCCCCTGCTGTCGCTGATGCTGTCGCTCAGCCAAATCCACAAAGCAGGCCATCAACACCAGATAAGGAGTTTGTTTTACATCTTCTAACTTTCAGAACAACAGAAGTCATATCTGATCAGCTAAGTGCTACAGATGATCATCCAGACTGTCATCCTGGACCTTCTGCAGTGGAGAAACATCCAAAAACAAGCGGGCCAGCAAGCCAAACTACACGCAGTAAAAGGTTAACCTAAATATGTCAACATCAGGAGGGTCTGCAGTGAAAGCTCCTATAGAAACAGAACCTACATACAACAAGGATGACCAGAAGGTCATAGTATCTATTCATGAAAATGAGTATAGAGAGGACCACCAGCTCTGAGCCCAAAACAGCCATCATAGCAGGCCATGGCCCAGCACAACCTGTGTCCAACCTGTGGGCAAAGTTCCACCAGATGTGTTCACTTCCACAAAGAAAAGAGGATCAGACTAAACTTCACTTCCTGTCCTTCACGCTGATGCCGTGACAAACTTTGGACATCTCTGACGCCTCCCGTCCTTCGTTTAAATGAAAACCTCAGCAACAGCAGGTGACAGAAACAAGTCCTTTGTTAATGCTAATAATAACTGATGCTTCTGCTATCAAACACAACATCAGACGGGTGGTTCGGTTGGGAAGACATCTAACAGTAATTTGTTTCTGCTGCCTTCTTTCTGTCGTTTAAGGTTCATCTGCATCTTTATTCTCTACATTGATGTAAATACGGCTGTGGATCGATACTTCGATTCATGAATCAAGATTGACAATTCACAGATCAAATTCTTACTATTTTATATATTATGTTTTAATGATTTCATATGTTTGTCTTTTTTCTGGATGTGTGAAAATTAAAAAATAATGTGTTTAATCAGCATAATTTATATCTTTATTTTAAAAAAACTGATAAAACACAAAGATTTAGAAAGACAGCAATGTTTTTTATCTCTTTAAATGATGTCACACTGAAACGTTTATGTGTCAACTTCCTAGTTAACTTCCGTAGCAAACAAAACATAAACAAATCCTGAAAATGTTCTCCATAGTTTTTCCACCCTCAAAGTTCAGCTGATTACAGTTCCAGTAGATCGATGACCAGAAGACGTGTTCTGGAACGGCTTCTCTGCCATGCTAGCACTGAGTCACATGACAGTGCACAGTTGATCAGATTTTTGAAATGTTCCTAATCTCATATTCATTATATTCTTTTATTCAAATTGTCGACTATAATTAAACAAAATTGTTTTCAGAACTTGTTTCAGTAAGCTGAACTTTAGTCTCATTTTTCAACTATAATATCACTCGATAGTTTACTTTAAAAAAGACAACCTTAATGGCCACTTTCCTTTGAAGATTTATTTACTTCTGGTGACAGCAGTGCATTCAGTTTATCTAGTTTTCGTATTTTAAAATCCAACATTGTTCTGCATTTTAGGGCAATAATTACATTGACTGAAATGTTTTTTTTTTTTTTTTACTAAACTCTATCTTTAAAGGTCAAGTGCAGACACCTCTGCATCTACATCTGGCTCAAAGAATCTGTGATTTTTTACATTCACCAACACATAGGTGACGTACAACTGCATATCTGGTAACATTACCGGTACCTGAAAGCAGAGAAGCAAAAGATAAAAAGCTCCAACAGAACAGTAACATGAGGTGACAACTGAGAGAGGATCCAGTTTATCTCTGTAAAGTCTCAGGAAAATAAGCTTTTAAATAAAAACCCAAAGATCTGAATCCCTGAAGCGGGAGGAGGAGGAGGAGCCACGGATGGATAAGTGACAGCTTGATGAAGGAGGCGTAGTAAGAGGGAAATTGCATTCCTCTCCACACTTCTCCAGTCTCCCTCCCCCATGTTACTGCTCTCTCAACGTTAGGAAGAAGTTCTGCTCCGAGGTATTCCGCCTCAAATTACCTGAAAGGAGACATCCTCTTTTGTTTTGGGTCCCTTTCCTCCCCTCTGCCCCCCAGCTTAAATCTACCTGTCAGATCAAACAAGTCCACAAAAAACACAGAAACTCCGTCTTGTTGTTTTTCACATATAGGAAAAAAAGAGCTTTCAGGTAAATCTGGGGAAAGCAGAGGAGAAAGGAGGGCACCAAGAGTGGGAAGGAGTTCATCAGCGCTCGCCACGGCCAAATGGAGACAAAGAGATCTTGTTCTGGAGGTTTGGACAATATAATGTGTCCAGTTCCACGCTTGTTTTACTGCCCAGGAATGAAGCGAGTATCAGGAATCCTCTGACCCACAAACAGGAGATGTAACTCCTAAAGGTCACGTTCTCAGCATTTGTTTGGTTCTTTAGACTGTAGATTTACTCTGGAATCAGGCTGGTGTAGGAATCATAGGACACATTACCAAAAACAACAAGGTCCACAAGGTCAACATGATCCAGAGATTCTGCAATCACTGAGAAACGACTCTTCACTGGACAACAGGAACCAAAATGTAGACAAACTTTTCCTCAAAGTGTCTCAAATTAAACATTGTCTACATTTCATAACCCCTCCGCTACAGCCAACTTTCTGTCCAGTTAACCTTCTTCCAACATCCTTCACTTAAATCACCAGCAGCTCAGTGGAACACTGATGTACGAGAAACACATGGGAACATCGAAAAGTTGAGTTCCAACCTCTCCATAAATGCTAAATAAGGCCTGATGATAATCTGCAGTAAACATAGTTGCATTTATTTTGGTACGTGGTCTTTCAACCCCGGACTGATGATTAGAAAGCTGCTAATTAATCCCAGAGTACTGCAGACTGGATAAAATTCCAAGAGCGCTCTGATGGAAGTAGCTGTTCATTCAGGATATTTAGTAAACCTACTTCGGAGGTGGGGGTATTTTTAGGACAACTTAGTTATCCTTTACTTATCCAAAATGTATGGTGGACCTGGAGGCCTGCAACATCTGACACAAAGGTCAAAGGGCATCTTTCCCCTTATTTCATGGTGACTGATGAAAAATATAAATATTAAATCAATTATTCATACTTTCATCTTGGCATTTTTTTACGTTTCAATTGTTTTTCACAACAAGCGGGCTATTTGATCTGTGGTGTGATGCGTTGTCATGGTAACCTACAGTTTGCTCTGCTGCAGCTCTTGCATGAGGACTAACCAGCTGAGGAAAGTGGTATATGGTAAGCGCCATGTTCAGGGATCCAAAGCATCGATTTAGTGGGAAAGTTCACATCTTACAGCTTGTTATTGTCAAGATGACTAAGCTACAGTGTGTTTCAAAGAAACAAAGTCCACATGTAGGTTCCTAGATCGCTGCTCAAAGAAAGATCCATCATAAAGTGGATATTTACAGCAAAAAACTGTGGAATGATCTATGTCCACCTATGTTCTTAGAAATGAACAGATTGTGTAAAAATCTGCTCCTGCCTAATGGACACCCTGCACCCAATCAGAACCCAGCATTCACCCTGACCGTGGTATAAATCAAAATGAAATAGGCGAGGATTAGCCATTTAGTTGGCTATAATGTTAGCCACAAAAACACGATGCAAACATTCATTCACAAATCTCCAGACTTACTCAAGTCGCTACCTCTCACACCCTAAGACCTGCAGACTCACTGGTTCAGCAGCTTCTTCACACCCCGCCCTGCAATGCGCCCCAGCAACCCCTCCCACTTTCTTTAAATTCTCATGTTAGTTCCTATAAACCTGCTATGCAGGAAAGCTGCCAGGCATTTCCTGACTCTGCTCTTTGAACAGAGTCTGAGTTTATGCTGCTGCATGGAGGCAAATGCAATAAATCCAATTCCAGTCACAAAAAAACGCATCAACGGAAAAAGTAAAAACAGTAAAAAGTGAGGCTCTGATTCTTTAAAAGATCATCTCTGTCTGTGGATTTAATTTTAATAATTAATACTTATGATTTTAATTTTGACTTTTGATTCTTCTCACTATGACAGTTTAGTAATATCTTCTCATTTTATAATGTTTTGGTTTAACAAAAAAACATTTTTTGTCTGTTTTCACAATAATCCTAAACTGCAAAAGTTGAATTTATCACTCCTAAATATTTCCTCAATTACAGTAACAAAATATGTGTTCCTGAACTTTCCCTCAACAACAGTAACGTACAGAAAGCTGAGCACACAGACCTGCAAAGACCAAGACTGTCTCAGCACCTGCAGAGGTTTATCTGACCTTCATTAGACTGAAAAACTGTAAACCTGATAAAAAAATGCAGGTTTTTCTGCATCTGCACAGCCAAGTGCTACGATTCCACAAACTCTGGGAACAGACACATCGCAGCATTCTCATCACTCTCGATGAAACATAATCAGGTTCAGAAACAAGCCATGGTGTGTTTTTGGTGGGAGGTTGGCTTGGGAGGGGCAACACAATTAAAAAGATAACTTAGACCTAATTACAAGCCTGGCTAAGCTGTCAGAAGCTGGAAGCTATTTCATTCCTTTAAGTTACGGCACAGTCTCATTACACCAGTAAAAATGGAAACTTTTTTTACATGATTTCAGGCTGTTGGATGATACGAAGTTGACATTAGAAACCAATAGAAACAGCTTTTCTTCAGATAATAGTCTGCAGCAACCTAGACAGAATATAAAACCTTAGACGCTGAAGTGTGTGTTTGAGTTTGTTTCCAGAAAACCGCCTTATTTCCAGGTTTGTGGTTCAAAAAAAACTTGAACAGACGGCAGCTGTCTGGGTCTGGTATGTTTGGTTTATAACCACATCTGCATCACATGCTTGGTGCGGTGGACCTTACCTGCAATATTCTGTGCCATTACCAAAGGTCACACATGTGGCGTTGTTAATGCAGGGCGCCTTTTCGTCCACACATTGCAGCGCTGCAAGAAAGCAAAGCGTTTCATTTTAATGGCATTAATCAGTAGTCAAACCATCAACCTATCAAAAGACATGTGATTGTGTCTTCTTGAAAATTCACTTCCTATGCAACGTCCTCATGTCTTTCTTCACGTTTAAGCGATATTGAGCTAATGCTCTTGCTAACAAACTACAACATGGTCACAGCAGCAAAGTTACCAAACAGACGAGCTAATTCTTTTGTGTTGAGCTAAAAAACAAAATTGCAATTGTAAATGAGACACATTGGAAAGTTATGTTTGATGCATTTAGACTAAACATTTAGCAATAAATGATGCTTTCCTGCACACAGTGTCACCTTGATACCATGCTTCCATGTAAACCTACAGCGGGAGATCCAGCAGCCGTAGGATTCTTCCACAACAAAAAGGAAAGCATCAAATAGACCAGAACTTGGACTTTTTTCCTGCTAGCCTTCTATGCAGTTAGCAATCCAGGAAATAAGGCAGCGGCCACAAGGCTGTTAGATGGGGGGGTGCACTAAAATGAGCCCTGACAAATATAACAAAGCCTAACTTTCTCCTCCTCAGTGATCCACACAGACGAAGACACATTAGTCATTGTTCCTTCAAGACTCAGGAGGTCCTCACGCGTTCCACATCAGCCCAACACGCCGAACGCACGTGTCAATTTATTTATCTGTCACAGTTTAGATGAAGTTTAATTATAAATGTTTAAAGACAACATTAATCACATGAACAGAATTAGTATTTTATTTTAACACAGACTTTTGGTCACGAGTCAAACAGAGTGAGACTCTATTTAAACACAAAAACTAAATGTATTTTTGAGCATAATTATAAAATATAAAAAAACATATATACACATGACATATGGACTTAGGACTCCCGTCGGTTCTTGCTCCTATGATGGTCCAGCTTCACAACAACTTCATAAAAAGCTGGTTGACAGAATCTGAAGTCTGACTTCATTAACGCACGGATGTTTCCGGGTAGTGTGGTTTTTGGCAGAGCAGCTGAAGTACTGCATCATGGGTTATGTAGTTAGATTGTTGTTGTTGTGTCATAAGACCAGCCCATTAATAACAAGAATAACACATTTATAAAAATAAAAACGTTCCAGTGGGTTTCATATCACTCTACAGCAGGCTGGATGTGAACCGCAGGCTTCGAGTTCAATGCTTTCAGTTTAAGGGGTTGAGTGGTGAGAATCTCTGCTGAGCTCCAGTTACGTCAGCTGACTTCGAAGAAACGCCAACAAAGTCTTCATGAAACCGTACATTACAGGAAGTGTGCTCAGCAATGGCGTTACTTCCTGCACCAACATTAATCACAGTGTCACCCAGGTTAGATACTCCGCAATGTGAGCAGAAAGGTTCAAAAACATCTTTTTCAGACGGATGTGCTGCTGGAAACAATTTTAATCTTTTGTCCCGAAGTCTTTCAGCCTGATTTGAAACAGAGCAGACAGGAAGTGATGCTTTAGAGTGAAAGACTGCGGTCTATTAGAAATGGAGATGCCAAACATAAACCACTGTGACATTCATAATCCCAGGAGGGAAACTCACAGACTTCCATTTCTATTCATATCGTTGTTGTAATACAGGTTTGTTTTTTAGGCTTTCCTGAAGAACAAACGCTAACAGGAACTTCACTCTTTGGTGAGTTTCAGAAGCACTTCTGCTGCAAAAGATGCTGTTCCAGGTGTCTGCGTCTTTTTACTCCATTCATAACAGACTGGCAGAAAAAACACAGACTGAAATTCATCCAATTAAAGAAGGATCTCTGGGCTGCATGGTGGAGCAGTGATTAGTGCTCCTGCTCACAGCAAGAAGGTCCCTGGTTCAAGTCCTGGCTGGGGGCCATGAAACAGCATCACCAATGGGGGACCTTTCGTTGTGGGGTTTGCATGTTCTCCCTGTGCATGTGTGTTTTCACTGGGGACTCAGGCTTCAAATCGCCTTCCAAAAACATTCTTCATAGGTGAATTGGTTACTCTAAATCAGGGATGGGCCACTCCATCCCTGATCTAAATTGTCCCTGGTTTGAATGGGTGTGTGATTGTGACCCTGCGACAGACTGGCGACCTGTCCAGGGTTTCCCCTGCCTTCACCCACAAGTGGCTGGGTTAGGCTCCGGCAGCCCCTTGACCCCGAAAAGAAAAAACGGATACAGAAAATGGATGGATGGATAAAGAAACCGACCGGCCTGATGGACGTTTTGTCATTCCGACTGTAACGGTCAATGCTGCATTCTTTGTCTCTGGAAGTTCTCACAGTTTCCTATGAATGAAACAAACACAGGAACGTTTCCCACGAGTGAAAGCCTTGATAACACTGCTTACAAAGTCAACACTGACTGCAGTCACATGGAACATCCTTTTACACAGACATGGAACTAACACAAAGTCACCAATATCTGAGTTTGCAGGTTTGATTCCCACTTAGGAGCAGATTCTTTAGACGTCATGTCCAGGAAGAAAGGTGATTTATTTTTTAAATCTTAATGACCTGAAAATAAACCAAAATACTCCACCAACTACACCTAAATAACATTTTAAAATGTCTTCTGGTTATCGGTGTTGCTGTATTTCAATATTTTTAAAAAATAAGTAAATGTTCATTTTTATTTGTATTTGCAGTGTGTTTCATCAGCATATCCTTTAAAGTCAGTGGCATGAACATGTAATGGCATTTCATGAATTGTCTCAATAAAGCCATTACATTCAGAATTTATCAAACTGTATAAAATGAACTGAGTGTCAGTGCAGACAGGGGGCGCTGCATTGGGTAAACAGGATGATTATCTGTGCTGTGTCTTCAGGAAGTAGAGGTTACATGTGGTGTCTTCTGTCTAGAGCTTAACCCTGTTACTACCTTCATGGTTTCACAGCTATTTACAAACATGACTAAACATGCCACAAAGTCACCAGGCAGAACAACAACTTCCAAGAGGCAAAAACTACAGCAGAAAGAACAGATAGCTTGGATGGCAGGACTCTACCAAACCGGTGATATAAAATGTGTTGTAGAGATGAAAAGAGCTTTTCAGTGTGTCCATCAACCTGCATTAACACTGATCATAAATGGATTTTTGTCAGCCATCACCTGTCCACAGTCTCCACAGTAAATGTTTTACATTACATTACTGAGCAGGGAAACAGGTGAACCAACACTATTGGACATGAAACACCTGAAGGACATTTAAGGATCACACCCCCGGCCCCCAAATGAGTTCATATATATTTACTAAATGATCAGCAAAAATGTAGATCATTTGGTTCAATCATCAGCCTCACAAGGATTTTTCTTTTTCCTTCCTCAAGTTCTAAAGCGTTTTTTTTCTTGTTTCTATCTTCTTCTTTCATTCTCTTTTGTAACCCCCTGTTGTAACAATACAATCTATCCAACACAAGAGGCCTTCAACTCTGATCTGTTTGCTAAGATGCGGGACAGGACAAGTAAAAAAGAATAGTACAAAAAATCCCCTCATATATGTGGATGGGACCGTTGGAATGGAGCAACCCCGCCCCACTTCCCCTCCCCTGGTACTGAGAGCTCAGAGCAGGGAGCTCTTGTCCCACCCAACATATTTTCTACGTCAGATATAATCTTCAAACTTTTTTTTCTCCTCTGCTCCTGTTTTACAAAGATTTGAAGAAAGAAACACTCAAAAAGGCAAATTTCGGCTTAATTTTCTTTTAATATGTTTTCATATGTATGTAAATATTGTAATTCCAATTAACTCTGAAGTTTTATCCATGTCAGAATCAGCTGATTCACGCAAACATTTAAGTAGAGTAAAGTGTTGCATATCAGCGCATAGTTGCTTTTCTCCCCTTTAGAACCTGCTGGAATTACGTTATTTGCGTAAAAGAACGAAGCGTTGGAGAAATTCACAGTACATCAACGCTGGAGCTAAAGCTTTGATACTAAAGGGTTACATTTGCTGGCTTTGTAGAGATGAGCAACACAACTCAGAAGTTACTCTGATATATGCTAATCATGCAGACCAACATGCCCACAAAGAGCATGCAGACGGATTCCAAAAACAGATTTGGTTTGTTTGGAATCAGGACTTTCATTCATGTGCAGTGCCTGGCCAATGGACAATATAATAATAATAATAATAACAATAATATAATAACATAATTAGTTTAAAAGAAAGATTGAGTTAAAAATAATCACAATCTTGACTAAAAAAATGTAAATTAAAATCTAAGAATTCCTTTTCCATGAAAAGTGTAACTAATAACATTGGTTTTATTGTAGATCTAAAAAACAAAAGCACTTTGATAAATGAAATTGCAAAGCCACAAATCAAAATCAAACCAGGATTTTGAAAGTCGTATACAATGCTGTCCACTCAAAAAAGCTCTTCTTGCAGAGATTTTTAAAGGAATTCAAAGTCAGTTTAGCATTCAGTGCATAATGGCTGATAGACCTATTTACAGAATAGGTGGGAGGGAAAAAAATGCATGCTAGCAGCTATAGGCTTTTAGAATGTTTTTGCCTGTAAACTCGTCTGTTGCTGTTCAGCTGATTCACATAAAACACGTCTTCACTTTGAAGCTGCAACGCACTTTGCAGTTCCAAAACAGACGTGACCTCCTTCAAAATGTAGCGCTCATCTTTTCCTTCACTCAGGTCACAAGGAGAAAATAAATGTGTTTTTGTCTCATTTTTTTTTAAGAAATCACAACGGATAACACAGTAATGAGACGTAAACCGACATCTGAAGCTTCCAGCAGGAACACAGCCGTGAAGCTGGAGAACAAAGATGACACATGAACAGGAGTTTCTGACTCCTGGCACACTTCCACTAAAAAGAGGGCAGGAAGTTGTTCGCACTGAGTGAGGAAGCCACCCCATTTCCTGGAGCTGCTCTACAAGCCTCTATATGCAGTGGGCTGAAAAGTGGTCATGGGAACATGCAATAAAATACCCTGAGCTCAGCGTGGAGGGAGAAATGAAACTCACTCTACACACATTTACCCTGAGGGGAGCTTCACTGGCCCACACAGGCTGAGGAGACACGAAGCACGAAGCGGTTCAAGGCTTCAGTCTTTCAAGATCCCTTCAGTGTAAGATTAGAGCACAAATATGTTACTATTTCCATCCTCTGTTCTTTATCAATTACCCTGTACTATATTTTATTTAGTTCATCATGCCTCTGTTTGGTGCAGTGTAATTCATATGTTGTCCCTCTTTCCCAGTCCCCTCCGAGGGAGCGGGAGATTCCAGGCGGATTGTCTGTGTTTCTGTCTTTGGCTGTGGACCCCGCCTCCCGTTGGGAAGCCCACTGAGATGGCTACGGTTGTGATTTTGGGCTACATGAATACAATTTAATAGAACAGTGAACAAAAACACAGAACCCTGGTGATTATATACAAAGTCTTAACATGATCAATTAGTTTGAAAAATATACCTTACTTTAAAGATCCAGGCGACTGTCAGATTCCTGAAACGGGTGTCTGGGTGTCTGTAAAGAAATCCTAAACCCTGAATTCACTCTGGCGCTAGTCTAAAGAAACTAAATGCAGTCAGAGAAACGGAGATCTGCTGGATTCTGGAATTTCCCCTTTTTACTGCCAAAATGCATCGTGGGATTATTATGGAAGAATTTAAACTGAGAACCTTTCGCTACAACAAGATTCCCAACGTGTGTACACAAGGTCTTCACAACATACGACTGATCTGCTGGTTATAACTTTGTGTGTGTATGTCCGTGCATAAGTCTGCATGTCTGTGTGTGTGTGTGTGTTCATGTCTGTGTGTGTGTTCATGTCTGTGTGTGTCTGCATGTCTGTGTGTGTCTGCATGTCTGTGTGTGTGTCTGCATGTCTGTGTGTCTGCATGTGTGGGTCTGTGTGTGTGTGTGTGTCTGTGTGTGTGTGTGTCTGCATGTCTGTGTGGGTGTGTCTGTGTGTGTGTCTGCATGTCTGTGTGTCTGCATGTGTGTATGTGCGTCCATAAGTCTGCATGTCTGTGTGTGTGTTCATGTCTGTGTGTGTGTGTGTCTGCATGTCTGTGTGTGTCTGCATGTCTGTGTGTCTGCATGTGTGTATGTGCGTGCACAAGTCTGCATGTCTGTGTGTGTGTTCATGTCTGTGTGTGTGTGTGTCTGCATGTCTGTGTGTGTCTGCATGTCTGTGTGTCTGCATGTGTGTATGTGCGTGCATAAGTCTGCATGTCTGTGTGTGTGTTCATGTCTGTGTGTGTGTGTGTCTGCATGTCTGTGTGTGTGTGTGTCTGCATGTGTGTGTGTGTGTGTGTCTGCATGTCTGTGTGTGTCTGCATGTCTGTGTGTGTGTGTGTCTGCATGTGTGTGTGTGTCTGCATGTCTGTGTGTCTGCATGTGTGTGTGTGTGTGTGTCTGCATGTCTGTGTGTGTCTGCATGTGTGTGTCTGCATGTCTGTGTGTGTGTGTGTCTGCATTTGTGTGTGTGTGTCTGCATGTGTGTGTGTGTGTGTGTGTGTGTGTGTGTGTGTCTGCATGTGTGTGTGTGATGGGGGAGGTGGGAGGAGCAGGCGTGTGTAATGGGGGAAGAAGGAGACCAAAACATGAAAGTTTTCCAGACTTGATGAATTCAGGGACTTCCCCGCCTCGTCCACATTAAAAAATGTTTCCTTCCTTCACATCTTTAGATAGTTTATAAAGAAAAATGAAAAGTGTCGTGTCTCCCAGAACTGTTTTGATAAAAATGGTGACAAATGGTTTTAATCTTCATGTAAGGAAGGTTTGAGCTAAATAGTGAATCTTCGATTCATTCTTTATAACTTTAGATTACTGCATTCTAGAATACATTTACAACAGTTTGAAATTACAGTTTCAGAACAAATTCAGTTTTGGACATTGAAAATAAAAAATGAATTAAATAATCAATTTTTCCCAGAAGATCAATTCAAATTTCTTGCCTTTCTCTCCTTTACACACTGTGTACTTTTGTTTACAGACAAATCACTGAAGAATTTTGGGTTTAATGGCTTTAAAACAGTGAATTTGATTGTCACACAAATGGGCAAGTATTCTCTGTTAAGGGTTAAGCAGAAGATAAAAATGGTTACATTAGTTATTCTCTGTCTGTGAGTGTCGCGTGAGAGCGAATCACAAAAAACAATAACCAAAATAAATCCTGCATAACTTAAACAATTTTTGCTGAATTATTGCTAAAGTAACTGAATAAAAAGCTTCATTTAAGTGAAATACTTAAATATAAATCTACATAAGTATGACATGTCAATTTAAATGGTTGACATTTGGTGCACTATTGGCACAGTAACAGTTGAAATCACAATAACGGTATATTTTACTGAACTGGCGGGTTCAGCATGGTGGGGGCTGAAGCAGCAGTAGAGATCGCTCTCTGTCTTTTTACTACGTAAAACCGGAAGTATTCATTAGAAAATGTAGTTAAATCTTCACACATAGACACTGATGGACCACTTGATTAATGGGTGTTGAAACATTCTGGTTTTGATCATTGACTGTGTATGAGAACTGGACTGAGTGACTCCGCCCCCCTGGCATTCCAAACAGGAAGTACCTACTGCCTCCAAGAAGCCAGAATCCCATAGACTTCTATAGAAAGATAAATAGTTGTTACTCAGTCATTCTATTGGTCAGATTAACCATTCTTGCTCTGATAGATTTTTTTAACATCATCTTGATAATCCTAATTTTTTCCAGGATATTTTCTCTGTAGTTCAAGTTATAAACTGACCAATCAGATGCCTCAATAAAAGTAGGTTCAATTCAGTCGCCATAAAAAATGGCGACTGAATGACTTCATTTGGTTGGAGGCGGAAATGGACCATTTTCTATGATGATGATGATGTCACACTCACTCACTCCAGTTATCTGCTGAAGTCAATGGTTTTTATTAAACTTAAATAAACCGTCTGGTTTCATGTCGATGAACAGCATGAAGGACAGAGAAGTGACTTTGGGAGTTTTCCCAGATTTTGGACACAAAGTCTAAACTATATTTCCAACACAACCAGACTGAGAAGGGACCACGACTGACTCTATAGTCAATGCTTAATTAATTTCATAGTTAATGGTTTGAAAAATGAATCATTTGAGTAAAAAAAGTCTTGTTTGTTTTATTTGAAAAGCTTTTAAAAGCCAGTCAGAATATCAATGCTGAAGCTTCAGGTTACATGGGATCATGTAAATGTACAACAACATGAACATGTCTGCTTCACTGAAGCCGCACAAAGAATAAAAAAGATCAACGATAGACAAAAATATCTTTTGCTGTATCAACAGAATCAATAAGTGTTTCTATGGAAAATATAGACACAACCAACAGTGATTCTGGAGAGCATCACCTTTAGTCAGAAAGGTCAAAAAGGTCGCATTATCATCCTGGACAAAAGGAGAGAGAGATGGAGGATAGGGAATGATGCTGCATTGTTTTCTGGTAAAAAAAGAAATCTTCAGCCCAAAGCAGATCAATTCTCACTAGACTCCAGCATGGGTTTGATAAACATGGGAGGCACAACTGCTGGAGTTTGTGTGGCAGCATTACTAACCACAATGCAATTCAAACACAAACAGATGCACAAAGGCATGCTGGCAGTCTGCAACCCTCCACATGCCCGACCAGGAGAACCGCCCTGCGTCGTGTGCCGCAGACAAAAGGACCTCTGCTTCACCAAGAATGGGAGCACTGTGGGCCAACTTCACCCCCACACAAGAACGTTAGCAGGATGGACTTTGCTAGTGTGGGTCTGGTGTCACACTGCTCCAACATTTTTGACACCTTAGAAAACCTAGCGTTAGGCTGAAAACTTCCTGATTACTTTGTAAAATGAGGATTTTTAGAAGAACTGAAGCTGCTCCAAAATCTGATCGGATGTTTCATGCCTGTCCTTCCCAAAATCTCTGCCAGAAGACAATCAGTCTGAGGTTGCGTCTAAATTCCCTCACTATTTAGTGACATTTTTAAGGGTTTTTTTAGGGTGCCACAATCTATAATTCCAAATTCCAAACTCTGTAAAATCCAAGACATGGGATAGTCCATCACAATAAAGTCTTTAAAGAGTTATGGTGGGAATTTAGACATCAACTTAAAGTCTGGTTCTAATCAATCTTCTGACCTATGTTCAAAGTGTTCCCAGTGGTCTTTTCATTTTGATGATGCAGTTTTTAGCCAAAA
This sequence comes from Oryzias celebensis, assembly GCA_014656515.1. NCBI lineage: Eukaryota > Metazoa > Chordata > Actinopteri > Beloniformes > Adrianichthyidae > Oryzias > Oryzias celebensis. The sequence continues at coordinate 1,139,047 of BNCR01000004.1, forward strand.
TCCAAAAACCTGTAGTTTTCCAGGACATAGTTTCTGCAGAGCGGCAGGAGTTCATTAGAAATTCACCTGAGTTGTAGGCAGGAAGTGAGCCTATCTTCATTTCCCATCAACCCTTCCCACTAGCTAACAGTTCCTCACAGCCAAATCTAACATTAGTGGTGAAACAAACATGGCGAGCAATGAGAGGTATCCAGCCGAACAGTTTTGATCCAGACTCCAGATCAAACGAGGAAAACAAAGACGTTCGTGGGTCTTCTTGTCTGTAGGAGGATGCATCAGAACGAGGCGGAGCAGGAAGCCCGCGGCCTGTCGATTATAATTTGTACATAACCACTGCAACCTTTTCCAAAGGCATTTTTGTTTGCTCCTGATTATAACGGCTTGAAAAAATAAATACTAAGAAACGGAATTTGTGCATAATTTAATTAAAAAATGCCAAAAGAATATGTTAAAAACACCACAAACACCCTTTTCATTGAAGTGGGTCTTTAATGTTGTGTTCTGTTAGTGCAGAACAATGTTCACCCTTCATAAACACGCATTAGAAGGGAAAGTGGGACAAAAGAAGAGATGAAGGACAAAAATCAAGTTTACATCAAAAACTTTCAGCATGTGAAAAACATATGAATAAAACGTGAATTAGTGCAGCCAAACTTTCTGACACTAGAAGACCATTGAAGTGTTGCTGGGGATTGTGGGTTCATCTGTCCAGACAACAACATGAGTCCTTCCTCACACAGCACGCTGATAAAGGATCCATGGAAATGAGATGGGCTACACCAGATTATGTGTAGATCCATCATTGTGGGTCAAAGGTTATAACAAAAAAAACCTCAACAAAACAAACAATCTCATGTTTTGTTAAGAGGTTTGCTTGTGTGAATGTGTGTGTGGGTGTGTGTGTGTGTGTGTGTGTGTGTGTGTGTGAGAGAGACAGGGTGACAACAGAGAGGCAGTGAGGAATGTCAAACACCAGCAGCATTCCAGTGTTTCACCTTGCAGCGCCTGTGGCGCTTCACATTGTGTTTTCATCTTTTGTGTAACTGCATTTTGCATATGTTACCTACTGCCCCAATAGGAAAATTTGGGAAAGGGGAGGTGAACAGTGTGTTGGATGTAAGATATTTAATGCTGTTGGCTCCCTAACAAAACAAAATCTAACTAGAGAAAGAATGCATGTTCTGAGAAAAAGACTCTCCAGTTAAAATGGTGTTTTTGGCGTTTTTAACATATTCTTGTAGCATTTTTTAGTAGAGGCCACATGTTAAGAAAATTAAGTTTAAAATTGCATTCCTGAGTTTTTATTTATTCAAAACATTGTGAATCAGGAGCAGCAGGTTGAAAAAGATCATATTTGAGACTTAGAAAAATATGCTGGGTGGGGCCACAAGCTTCCAGCTCCGCCCCTTTGTGATGCATCAACTTACAGAGAATAGATCCATGAACGTCTTTGTTTTCCTTGTCTGAGCTGGAATCTGGATCAGTATGGCTGGATAGCTCTGATACTTCTCGTTGAGAAGAGGGGGCCAGGGTTGGTCTGACTATACCAACAGTCCGGCCCACGACTCAGAGGTGAACGTCTGATGAACTCCTGCCACTCTGCAGAAACTATGTCCTTAAAAACCACACAGGTTTTTGGATTTGGGCTAAAAATCATCATAATTAAAATACCACTGGGAAAGCTTTGATTCTTGATTAAAAACTGATTGGAGTCGGACGTTAAAAAGTAAATCAAACAAGTCAACCAAATAAATGCTGAGACCAAAACCTTAATGAATGTCACAACTAACAAAATAAAAGCTGTCTAATCTTTATGAGGAGAGGGATTGAATGGATTTCTTCAGTCCTGTTGAATTTTTGAGCTTGGCTTTAAGGAGCTTCTTTACATTTTAATCTACCACAAAATAAAAGCAACACGTCTCCTTATCTGTTATTTCCCAACACCTTTTTAAGAGTAACAGTAAACAAGAAAAGATGGGATAAACACGAAACTATCACCGGGTTTATGTCTGTTTAGATGAACTGAAGGTAGAAAACAAGACAGCGGCTTTTGTTGGTTTGGTGAATGGATTTTAAAAACAGCAACACAACACTGTCCAGTCTGTTAGCTGTCAGAGACAAAAGCATCCATGTTGGAGTCTGAGGTCAGGTGGACAGCACTAAAACGCCTTTCTACAGGATGTTTATGCACAAAACTGTTGATGAACAAAACATCAAACGTTTATAACATGTATGTTGTAGAGTGCGCGCGTGCCTGTCCCGTCTGTCATGAGATTCAGACTCTTAAGTTCATTTCCGCCACAGAAAGTTCTAAATGACTTCATTTTGAGACTGGAATGTCTGTTTAAGCTCCGCAAACGCACGACACGCATCCATCTCCCCGCACAGCTGTATCTGCAGCGCCCCTCATCCGTCACGTTGCGCAGAAATCTTTTGACATTTTACCACAAGGCGGAGAAGCGCCGCCATCACGGAGCAGTCACGCGTCCTCGCGACAAACCTCCGGGCAGCTGTTCCCCCGCTGAGCCGCGGGCAGGGGCATCCAGGGGGCACGAGCCTCCGGTTGCCCCGAGGGCGGATGCGTGCGACCCCTCAAACGTCACCAAACCTCACCTGGCGCGCGCTCAACTCTTATAGCAACGGAAAATGGAAATTCCTTTCTGTCTCACGAGCGTTGGTTCTCCCCGCGAGCGCTTTTTCAAAGTCAGAGAAGATGCTAGGTCTGCCCTCTGCCCTCTGCCCTCTGCCCCGCAGACGCGGGGAACCGCGGCGTGAGCGTGACAAGTCAGGAGTTTTCACAGAGCTGCGGACTTACCGAGGCACAGCGGGGCGAAGCAGAGCGCGCACAGAAGAGAGGTCCCCACGAAGAAGGCGGGATTCTGCTCCATGTTTCAGTAAAAATCCACATACGGCCGCGCGCGCTCCTCGAACGGGAACTTCTCAAAAAGTTTCTTCACTCACGAGTTCAACACTTAAACCAAAACGCCACCCGTGGAGCTGGATTAAAACATTCCCACTCCTTTCTACATCGGTCCCGCGAGCTGGGAGACTGAAGCAGATTAGAAACGATAAAAAATAAAAGTAAAGTTGGTTCTGATCACGCACGGGGCCAAAAAAGCGACTCGCACTCCTTCACGCGCCCCAGTCACTGAAGTCACAGCGAGAAGAAGCCAAACACGTATCCTTCCGCCCAGACTGGAACTCAGTCGATGACTAAAAAGGCGCTGAACAAACCTAACTACACAAGAAAACACACACCGGAATGTCAAATATTTAAAACAAAATTCTTAATTAAGTAACTCAAAAGTGTGTCTTTGTAGGTCACACAGCAACATACAAAGTTAAAAGTTTTCTTTCTGTGTGCGTCGTCGTGGCGGAGGAATTTTTTTCTTCATTTTTACTTCTCGCAAAGCGTGATATGAGTCAAATTTAACCCGTTCAATGATTCCACTTTCTTCTCACACGTTTCCCCGTTTTTCATGGTTTGTCTCAAAAACGGGAACAAAGTTTGAATCCATTTTGTCCAAAACAACCCCCGCCCGTGTGTGTCCGTATCTCAGGTTTACTGTGATGCTGCAGGTAATTTTACAAGAGAAAACAGGCTGTGGTTTGTATTTAAAAAATAGTCCCTCTTCATCGATGCCTAAATCACGATCTGGTGCAGTTTGTTGGTTTTTACCTGCATGTTCAGCCAAACATGCATTTTTACTAACACATCTTCCTCAGACATTTAAGTTATGTTTGTATGTGAGGGATTCATGGTGTACCAGCTTCTGTTATCCTGTTATGTGTGTGTTGTTATTATTTTTATGTAAGAGTCCCCATCACTTACCAAGAGCCTTTTAGATTTATAATCTTTCACATACAGACTTAAAACTGCATCAGAAAAAGCTCATTTTAAATAAAAGCTAACACACACTCTCAGGTAATTGCTCTAAAATGCTTTTGTTTTCCTTTTTAAGGTGAACTTGTGCATTTATGAAAATGTTTTGGTCAAACGGGCTCATGCATCCTGGGATCAGAGAAACCCCAGACTCCTTAACCCTAATCAGGGGGAATAATCCAGGTGTAAATCAAAGGCTCATCACAACAACAAAACCACGTCTCAGCCAGTGATTTGTTTGTCTTTACACCCCATTAGAAAGGCATTGCCGAGCCTCCTGCTGCTGCAAGCGGCCCTTTGTCCTCCATTCAACCCCGCTGAAAGGTCTGGAACCAGGGGACAGCAAATTGATCTCCTCAGGGGTCCGGTCACACAAAGCTTTGGTCGCTGTGGCACATGTTCAACTCTTTTTTCTGTGGCTTTCAAGGTGCTGGCATGACAGCTAAATGCCGCTCAGGCGTTTCGTTTCTTTACACATCACTTTGGAAAAAATCTCTTGTTTTTATGCAAACATGTGAATTATTACTGTCGTTTATTGAGGCGAGGCGGGACCGAGTCCTGAAAGTCAGCAGTAATGAGAGTTGCATGTGTTCAGAAGGGCACTTTGTCTGCGGTGCTGTTTTCTTAATGAAGTCACTCCAGATGTGGGTTTCTAAACTATGGGCTGAGGGAGGGTGTGGTGCTGCTGCACAACTATAGAAACTTCTGATGAGTTCCTCTTTCCTGCTGCTGCTGTGCAGCTTCAAGACTGACAAGACGAAAAGTTTGTAAAAATAATGTCTGGAATCCACCAGTTTTAATGCCCGGTTTTATTTCAAACTTAGATCCTGTTCAGGTGACTAAAGTTTAAATAAAAGTATAATGCAGTTAAAAAAAAATAACGGGACAATCATATAAACACAATTTAAAAATCTGGGTAAGATCTGAAAAAAAAATAAAAATGAATGTACCTAAAAGAAAAAAAGTCAGCCTTATTGCAGCCCAACCAGCCCGTCTGAGTTCTGTTTTTTCTGCAGGTATACCGCAGAGTTGTAATAAAAGCTGGTTTGGATCAGAGCCATGATCCGCTGCCACGCTGGTCAGAGAGCAGCCTTCATCGATTATGAAGCTCCTCATTCAGACGTGGAGCTCATCCGTCAGCGGGACTCCCGCTGTCAGCCTGTAGATTTACACAGCAGACCATGCCGTTCACAGGCCAGATAGCAATGACCCATCAGACCAGGGAGGGTGTGTGTTCTTGTGCACTCTCCTTAACCATAAACATGCCATCTTCTCACAGTGTGAAACCCATGGGAAACCAAGCCCTCCCTGTTATTCAGACACAACCTCTGACTTTGGCTTTGACAGAAGAGTGAATATCTGTAATGATGCTTTGCTATAATTTGAAGCAGGATAGAACGATGCGTTTTTCTGCTGGCTTCTTATTTCCTGTCATCAGCAGTTCCGCAGAGCTGCTTTTAAGTTATTTTCAGACACTATTCCAATTATTCCCTTATTACATTAAAGCATTTTCCCACACTGAATTCTGGAGCAGTTATCACTGTTAGAACTCTGGCAGATTTCTTTAATGTTAACCCTTTGTGCCCCTTCAGTAGAACTGACTACAAGAGACAAAGGGGGTCTCCTTGTGTCCACTCATTTACATCATACAGTAAATGTGTTATATGTTTCTTCCTCTTTCTTCAACCTGAGGTTTTAACCTCTCCACTGTGGCTCTCTGGCCCAGAAAAATAAGACGATAGTTATCTTGAGCAGTGAGGATTACTTATTTAGAGATGATATAGTTTTCGTCAGTTATGTTCATATATTTATGTCTGAAGTGCTCCCCAAACAGTCAACTAAAGCCCGAGACCCAACTGTCCTTACGGGTGGACACGGGCTGTCTGCAGGTGAAAAATGTTCAAACTTGTACAGGGCACAAGGTCATAGACTGCTCAGTGGACCTGTAGAGAAAAGATGTTCGTGCACATTTTTTCTTTGTGCATGCTGCAGTTGACAGGTCATGGTGAACACTCATACAACATGTAGGGGTAAGAAAGGGGACATTCAGTAGGTGAGACACTGGTGTGTTGTACAGACTTTTCTTTTTTCAACCCCTTCCAATCCTAAACTGTCCATGGAGCCCGTTAGTGCTGTTCATGTGATTAGTGCGCTGCAGCCTGACTGTTAAACATGAGAAGATGATTCAGTCAGAGTTGAGTTTGTGTGGACATCTTACAGGCACTTACATATCCATGTGTGCAGCGTTTGTGCACGGTCAGTCAGGAAGGAGCCAGTACTATCACCTTACTAAAACTGGAGGCGTAAGGACACCGAATGACAGCGTCACCCATACGTCTTCATTGAGTGTAACTTCCATGATCCTTACCAATACTTCACAATACCTCTACCACAAGCACGATAATGGTACTCCTCCACGGACCCGGGGAACCCAAAAACTTACAGCTCTCAAAGGGGTCATCCCCCCGTACAGTATATGAGACTACGGCTTAAACCGTGAGATGTTTTAAAATCACTACTGTAATGTGTCAAAGCCAGCCATCGTCAGGAAGCAGTCATTGGTCCAGGTCTGTCTGAGTAACAGTTTCTATGACAACTTTCAGCAGTGAGCTTGATGGAAGGCCACACCCCTACCACCCCTACCTCACTGGATGTGAGGGGCCAGCAGGCTCCACCTTCTTTTATTGAGGTGTCTGATTGGTCAGTTTATAACTTGAACTACAGCAAAAATATCATGAAAAAAACGAGGATTATCTTAACATTATTTTTCACCTTATCTTAACATGTTAAAAAAAGGTAGAACAGCAGTCCAGACCAGTTTCCTCATACAGTCAATGCATAAAGCAATGGAAACGCCATTTTTGTCATGCCGTTATCAAACTTTTCAGTCCAGTACATTTTGTCCGGCTGTGGTGCAGGGGTAGAGCGGTCAACCTCTGATTGGAAAATCAAAGGTTGGTTCCCTACGTACCCGTTCTGCCACGTGATAACTGGTGGTTATAGGCTGACGGCGGCGGAGTTGCCATCAGTGTGTGTGAACAGGACTGCAAGGTGCTTTGGGTCCACAAGGAAGGTAGAAAACCATTTGCTGCAGAACTATTTTGAACAGACTGTCTAACTTTAAAGGGCCTATATCAAGCTACTGTTAAGCCTTTCAGAGTAAGCTATTTCCATATACGTATATATTAAAATATTAGCCCTGTTAGCCTGGGGGCGGTGCTGGCAGCAAAGATTGTTCCTGGAAGGGGCTGTTCTCACTGTCCATGTCACAATGTGAGGACCATTGTGACCAAAGTGAAAATACATTTTAAACTTTGAAAAATCCATTTGTCTTAAAAATGTCAGATATAATTCACGACAAAAGCAAATTATTTATATATGCCTTGGATGGCAAAAAAATTTAGCCTCCGATTCCACAGTTAGAAACCTGGGGGTTTTATTTGACCAGGATTTATCATTTAAGGCTCACATTTCACAGGCTTGTAAAACTGCATTTTTTCATCTACACAATATTTCTGGGATCAGAAACATATTATCTAGAAGTGATGCTGAAAAACTCATCCATGCATTTGTTACGTCTAGGCTGGATTACTGGAACTCTTTGCTAGCAGCGTGTCCTAAAAGTTCTTTAAAAAGTCTTCAGCTTGTTCAAAATGCAGCAGCTAGATTGTTAGCAGGAACCAGCAGAAGAGAACACATTACTCCTGTGTTAGCTTCACTTCACTGGCTCCCAGTTCAATCTAGAATCCAGTTCAAAATCCTCCTGCTAACCTATAAGGCCTTGAATGGTATGACCCCATCCTATATTAAAGATCTCATAGAGCCTTACCAACCAAACAGAACACTTCACTCACTAAATGCAGGACTGCTTGTGGTTCCTAGAATCTCTAAAAGCACAGTTGGAGGTAGAGCCTTTATCCACCAAGCTCCTGTTTTATGGAATAAACTTCCAGCTCATGTAAGAGAGGCTGACACAGTTTCTACATTCAAAGTTAGACTTAAAACATTCCTCTTTGGACAGGATTATTACCAGACTAGCTAGTAATCAGAGAAAATCTAACTTACTGCTGCTCTACCTCACCTACTGTAGTGAAGTTTGGGGAAATAATTATTATTTTCATTAAATTCATTATACATATTTCTCCATGGAGCTAAGCAGAGGGAAGACGTTTGATAAACCAGGTCATAGCGGCCTGTTCCCTCTGTTCAGAGAATTTTTGCAATCTTATATTAGATTAATAATAAAGTTATATGGACATGCTAAGATTGCATATATAATTCCATATGATTCTATGTATAATAAATATAATAATAATTTCCATGATAATAATAAATTACATTATTTAATTATATTATTATTAGTGTTCACATTCACGCTCTTACCTTTAACCTTTAACATGTTTGAATCAAATTTCAACACCAGTTAGTTGCTAGCAGGATACTAGAAGTTAGAAGCTGGGAAAGTCTGGAGCACTGGGGTTCTGTCCTCTATTACTTCTCTCCTCTAATATTTATCTTTTTATCCAGTACTATTTTTTCGTTAGTTCTTCATGCCTCTGTTTGGTGCAGTGTGATTCATATGTTGTCCCTCTTTCTCACTGCCCCCCAGGAGAGCAGGACAGATTAGGGACGTCTGTGCTCCTGTCTTTGGTCGTGGACCTCGCCTCTCATGTAGTTGTTATTCCAACATGTAGTTGTAGAGTTAGATAAGCTAATTCTCCTTTAACAGTTCAAGCACATCACCTGTCCATCCTGGGAGAGGATCCCTCCTTCATGTGAACATCCCTGAGGTTTCTTTGTCCCCAAAGATAGGAGTTTTTATGAGTTTTTCTTTACAGAGAAGGAGGGTTTAAGGGCAGCAATGTCAGTTTAACTTAATCTATTTAGTTTAGTGACCAGCTATTGTTTCTATTTTATGACTAACTTTATGTTCTTTATGTGAAGCCCATTGAGACGGCTTTGGTTTGTAATGGTTGTGATATTTGGCTTTATAAATAAAACTGAATTGAATTATATGTGGCATAAAAGTAACATTAACACAAACGCAACATGGTGAAGAATTCTTTAAAAGGTGAGTTAAGATTTTGTGGCCCCTTCTGGGTTTAGACAGAAATTGCCCCAAATTTCTCTTTTAAAATGGAAGGTTGTAGACCTCAGTCCTGGCACGACAAAGAACAGGTTTGAATAGATGAAGCCAAGTTGGGGAGGGAGGTTGTGATTGGTTTGTGTCAGATTGCTTTGCTGGATCTTCGTCAGCCGCTGGTCGGGTCAACAAGGTGAGGGATGTGAAAAAACAGAGCTCTCCCACAACGAGTACCAAGGACTTGATCACATTAAATCACTTTCCTGTGTGAACTTCAAGTTATATGACCCCACTGTCAACATCTGGGGCAATAATGCTCTCATGAGCCAAAAAGTTCACAGATCAGAAATATGTAAATGTAATCATTTACCTCGTTGGACATGAGATAATCTCTGAAAAAAGTAAACAAACCTGTGAGAGTTTTTTTTATTAGCTACGTTTTATTGCAGAGTTTAAACATGGAAGGTTGTCTGCGTACCCATAAATGAGGAGAGGTATTCTGGTCAAAGCCAAAGAGGCTGAATCCATGTTTCAATTAATCTGAGAGTGTCAGATTTCTGCATTATGTTTGTCATTTTATAGAATAAAAGTGGATCGTTTCAAATGGAGCTGCAGTGTTTTTGCTGATGTGTGTTGGCTGTTTGTTGGTGTTCTCCTTCCTCAGGAAAAGCAGCAAATCTTTGAGCGTCTTTGTGCTAGCAGGCAGACCTGTGGACGGTTGAATGTCATGGTGTTCCTGTTTGGTCAGAGTTTGGAGAGTTTGATGTTTGCATGTGCAGAGGCCCCGGAGCCAAGGCACGAGTGCAGTAGGAAAGCCTGTAAAGTGAGCAGGATGACAGCAATGCGCTGTTGCGTGTGGTGATGGGATCCTCCCCTGGAGCGCCCCAGCATGCCCACCATCACCCCACACTAGCGGGCTATTTTTATTGTGTGGGAAAAAAACGTCCCAGCTGTGTCATCTGGTCCTGCCAGGTTTCTGTTCTCCTCTGACATGTCGGTGTGTGTTACAGCTCCTTTACTGTTACTCACAGACTGATCCACACTGAAAAAGTATTCCTGCTGGTATCTGTAAATATTATTTCAGTATGAAGCGGCTGTCATCTCACATCTTTACTTCACAAAATGCTTTGGACTGGAATGCATAGAGCAGCAGGTCATGATTTGAACAGTTTTATTTTACAAGCAGTAAAAACTCAAACAGTGATCTCTCCTGGAGCTTCTTTGACATTTTTCAGAAAAAGGAAAGATTTGTGATGTCATTGTTTCTGTAGTTACGAGTTCAGACAAATTCTCCATCTGTCAACAATAATTCATGCTGACCAACTTGGAATTAAACAAATTAACTTTACAGTCCTTGAAACCAACCCTTGATTTATTTAGGATATATGTGATCGGGAACACTTCATTTATAACTCATGTCACAGGTTTGTTTTCAATGATCCGCAGGGACAGAGAACCAAAGATTCTCAGTGAAGCAATGACAGATCTTGAAGGTTTATCCAGAACCATCCGAGGCTCCACACCTCACCCCCACCCCCAGAGGCAATGTGCTCTGAGTTTTGGTCAACCAGGTCCTCCACCATCACACAACATGAAGGTAAAAACGCTGAGTCATGGGTTCAGTTCCATCAGGAAACTGCTGCTGATCTATGGTCAGGTTCTGCTCCTCAGCTTGACCAATGTGAAACCTGCTTATGGAAGAAGCAAAGGTCTGGGCAGTTAACCAGACTTTTCTTTTGAATGGGTTAAAACGTTGCCGGGTAAGCAGCAGGACAGAACTTGAGCAGGGAGTGTAAAGGAAACTTTAGGAAATCTAATTTCACTCATTGAGTTTTTCTAAATTCAAACCCAATTGGTGTTTTTTTTCAAACATAATTTAACACTTGAAGTTTGTCCAATTTCTGCTGAATTTTTAGCAGGTAGGGGTTGCGCAAACACTCATTTTGATTTAATATCAATTCACATTGATTTCTAACATTTGTTATTGTCACGTATTCTACTGTCTTAAATTGCTACAGTGGGCGGGGCCACAAGCTTCCTGCTCCGCTCTGTTCTGATGCATCCACTTGCAGACAAACAGATCCATGAACGTCTTTGTTTTCCTCGTCTGAGCTGGAATCTAAATCAAAACTGTGCGTCTGGATGCTTATGATATTACTCGCCAGTTTTGTTGCACCACTAATGCTATGTTGGGGGTGTGAGGAAAAAAGGAATGATGGGAAGTGTGGGCAGGCTCATATCACGGCAACAGTCCTGCCCACAACTCAGAGGCGATTTTCTAACGAATGCTGCTGCTCAGCGAAAACTATGTTCTAGAAAACCCCACAGATTTTAGGTTCTGGGTAGAATCTGCGTCATCATCATTAAATATCTCTGGGAATGCTTTGGAAACACATCCGAAGATGATTGGAGTACGACTTGAATGTTTTGTAGCGTAGAAGCAACAAACCTCTGGAAGTGTTGTTCAATAATCCTGGTGATGCAGGTGAGTTCGTCTGTTGTTTGTGCATCCACCATGAAACGTTTTCCCCAAATGTGCTCCATGGAGATGAGAAGCAGTGACCTCAGAGGATGTGAGGAACCTTTTGACTGAAATGTGTCCCCTGATGGAGGAGAGCATCAGAGAATGATTCACTGTGTTCACAACGGCACAGCAAAGATCGTGTAGATATTTTACCAGTTAGAAGAATGTGTCAAGAGAACGCAGGGGCCACCATCAAACCACCAGGGTCAACTCATAATTGAAGGATTGAGATGACAGAGTCCTGCGGTTAACTGGCCTGAGTCCTGTGTGTTCTGTTAGCCATGCTCCTCATAACTTCAGCAAACATGTGTTCTATCTCAGACAGTCCCCACTGATCTCTGGCTGCAACAAAAAACGTTTTCATTGTGAGGAGTGATGCTCTCTGCTTGGACTTTTTTTATTTTAGCCACCGTTTTCTGTCATAAAGACACTTAAACCACATTTTCTCCAACCCTGGAGCTCAGTTTGAACTTCAGTCTTTAGTCTGGACCTTGTCTAAATGCTTGAGCTGCTCTTACGGGGTTGACTGGCTGTCAAATACTTGCAGAAAAGTTTCTGTGTAAAATACAAATATAGATCCATAAAACACAAGACTGTGATGCATGTGATGCTGACAAAACTACCCACAGAACAGCCAGCAATGCCAGATATGCAAAAACAAAATGCAAAATTGTAGCGTTGCACAACCCAGAAAAACCCTGCAGCTTTTTCAAGCTAAAAGTAAATTCTCAAAGGAGTCGTTTGAAAACTTTACCTGCGTGAGAACTTGGGAAGACTCTTGTGTTTCCTGTGTTATGAGCGTGCTACATGTGTTGGAACCACGCTCGTCTGCATTTTTGAGCGTTTACTCACTGACCAAAAGATGCTGAGGGTGTAATGTGAGCGTGCTCGCCACGTCCTTCAGGGTTAATTGTATCGTAAATTCACAAGCTGCTGAAGGACAGGCATGGCTGGAATTCACAGTGGAGCGTTCACTTTCTCACAGATGCTGCTGCTGCACAGTCTGTGTGTTTGATGGGATGCTGCCAACAGCCAGCAAGCCTTCATGAAGGACGGAGACATGGACAAACGCCCTTTTGTGTGGCGTGACATCACCTGAATTCAGGGTTGTATTGATCATAGCTTTGCACTGAAACTTAAACATTCTCTCTGTCTTTCAGTCTTTAAAGTCCCACTCCCATCATCTTCTGTTTTCAGTGTTCCCAGTGGTCTTTTATTAATGATGATGCTGTTTTTAAATAAAAAAATCCTAAGTTGTTTTTAGGACATAGTTTCTGCAGAGTGGCAGAAGTTCATTTGAAATTTACCTCTGAATTGTGGGCGGGACTGCTGACGCAGAGCAACCCCACCCCCTGTTCCTGTCACCTAGAACTGAGCACTCACTGTTTACACGCTCTCCCACTAGCTTACAGCCCCTCACACTCCAACCTAACATTAGCGTGCAACAAAAATGATGCGTAATATCCCAGCTATCCAGCTGTACAGTTTGGATTTAGATTCCAACTCAGACGAGGAAAACAAAGACGTTCATGGATCTGTCTGCATGTGGATGCATCAGAATGGGGCGGAGCAGGGAGCTCGTGGCCCGTCCACCCTGAGTATTTCCAACAACACAAAAACGATCTTTTTTAAACGTACCCAACAGCAGCCGGGACAGGCTCTGGCAACCTCGTGACCTGAAAGGGATATAACAGGTTAAGAAAACTGAGGGTCAGGGTTGGATGGATATGTCCTCCATCCTCAGAAAAATGCCACAAGAACATGTTAAAAACACTAAAGCACCATATACATCAGAGTGGATCTTTTTTGGCTTTAGTTTATTTAGGAAAGAGCAGATTACAACAGAAATGACAACAAGCCGTCACACAAATAAATGCATAAATAAACCAAGCAAATTTGATCATACTTTCTGAAATCAAAATCAGTTTTCCTTCTTCACAGCCTGTTTATGTTTTGGACACATTCTGAGAGCAACAAGACAACCATTATTGACAAACAACAAAAGTTGCACGTAAACGGAAGCACTGGCCTAAACGCGGCTCTTCTTTCATGGACTTTGAGATGGAGCGGTGAGACAGGTCTTCAGCTCAGTGGCCTTGTGGTAGAGTGTTCTCCTTAAGACTGGAAGGACATGAGTTCTAATCCAGGCTGAGTCAAAGCAAAGACTCGGGACCCAATGCCTTCCTGCTCAACACTCAGCATTAGGGGTTGGTCTGGGGGGGTGAAACCTCCAAAAGGTTCCCGAGCGCGGCTGTGTCAGCAGCTCACCGTTCCTCCAGGGCACAGGTCAAATGCAGAGAACCACTGTCACACACACATACGTGTGTGACAGCTAATGAGACTTTGACTTAACTTTTGAGGTTCTTTAGCCCACAGCTGTGGAATAGGTCATCTCCAAGATGACCCTCCACCCCACCCCCTCTGAGAAGTGGTAGGTTCCCAGGACCTGGTGTGTATGTTTGTGGGTAATAACTCACCAGGTCCCTGGACTTCCTCTTTTGGCCTTCTGTCATTTATGGCCCTCTTCTCTGCCATACAGCTGCTGTCTCTGCAGCTTCACTCTCCTCTGATTGGATGAAATGGGAGTTTGAGAGAAGACGATGAAGAGGAAGAGGCAGGGAAGCAGCTGGAATGGGAGAGAATCTGCGGTGATGGAACAGGATTTTATTGAGCTCACAGAAATGACAGCATGAACTGTTTACAAAGAAACATCTCTGTATTTTCCCGCCACGCTTCATTAGTGCTGAGGGAAAAGATGATCTTCAAAGAGCTGGAAGCAGCTCGGTGCTACTGTGCCGTTCCGTCAGTTACCAACACGGTGGAAATTAGCAGTAATTGGTTTAAGGCATTATTTACTGGAATTTTGTTGTCTGTTTAAAATACGCGCTGCTCTTTTTCTATGAAGATCAGGAGTTGTGGATTCTGTGCTTCTCTGCAGCAGTGATTTCTGCAAACTGCTCACTGATGCTGGTTTTCGATCAACATCTTTTGCATAGAAACGCTGGTATTGCTGAAGCAGCGACCAGCCTCACCCTGCATGTTTGTGGGCTCTCGGAGCAGTTCTCGGAGCCTCTGTTGACCGTTTAAGAGAACCGAGCTGCACAGAATGGACCAGCACACTGTCATGCTGCCCTGCAGCTCTTTACAACTACATTCCTTTATTTTGCACACAGTCTGGGCGGACTCATTGCAGTCATTTATAAATTCTTGATTAAAAAGCTGCTCGATTAGCAGTTTTACAACAAGAATTAAATTTAAACACATTTGGTTTGTAAAATTTGTACAAAATTTAAAGACTCAGAAAAACAGGCATACAAGATGATTAGATTAAATCAAATTTTCATTGTGATTTTTTTAATGCATACTTTACCTGCATCCAAGATGTTCTTCCCTTACAGTTAAAGTTAACTAAGCTATCCCAGACCCCCACTTAACCAGTCCAGCTTAGTTAACTCCTCTTTCTTTCTTCAGTTGTGATCAGGATCATTGAAAGCATCTTAAACATCTGCTATTTTCTTATTGTTAGGCCCAACAAACTACCTTTTTACAAGTAAAACAGTAAATATGGCCTAGCACATCGCTGTTCGCAGGCTTCTCTGTTCCTGCAACGCTGTCAGAGAAATGAAATGAGGTGAGCAGATTCTACAACCTGCTCACAGTTTACCCAGTAAGTATGTGTGCCTGTAAAAACTCTTTTTATGATTAGGAATAATGACACTGTCAAGAAGATGGCATCATCTTCAATTATTGATTATTTTGCTTGATTTCTAGTCAATGTATTACTTTATATCTGTAATGGGTCTGATAGATCTGTGCTTTGTAATTTTTTCATTCTAGTATTCCATTATTTTATTGCTTAAAATAAACCAATAAATCAGGTCATTTCAAAAAACTGCTTTGCAGTTCAAAGCCAAGCAGGTAAAGCGTCACCTAGTAAAGATGTGCAAGTTGTTCCTGTACCAAACTCAGCTTTCAATGGCCTACCAACCCCAAGCACACTGGTGGATGTGGGGGCCTCTTCGGAGTAAATATGACAGAACATGTTCTAGTAAACGTGCTGGTCAAGACGACAGGTTTTTGGGTTTTGGGTAGTTAAGAATACTTCTTCTTTAGCGTTCCTAATGATCACATGAACAGAGCGAGGAACCCTAACAGGAAGTTTTGGAAGACTTAACATGACTTATATGCTACAAGTTCTTAAAAATGAACAAACCAAAATTTTTGGTTTGAGCCCAATCTGGCTGATTCAAGCATGAGAGCGTCTGTTGGAGGCAGGAGGTTTGCCTTGTTTATGTGTAATCGTCCTGAGCTCTGATCACACCAAGTATTTTAATCCAATCAGCTTCGTTTTCACATGACTGTCACACATTGTTGCTACCATGGCAACCAAAGCAGAGAAAGTACTGGAAACTCTGAAGCATCTTGCCACTTCTTTGATCAGCATGAAGTTCATGCTTTACATTTTCAATGTGAGAAAAAATCAGGAAGTTTTTCAATGGCTTGCAATGTAAAAGTTACAGTGCAAATCCTTTACTTTAATGTTTGGTGCAAAGAGGAGTCAGTGCTGGAATCAAATATACAGAAACTGAATTAAAAGAAAAGTCAGTAAAGTTCTAAATGGGAAAAAAGCTCATTATTGCATTAAAAAAGCTACAGAGAAGTGCATCGTTTGTGATGTTAAAATGATCTTTGCCAGAGCAGAAGCAATAGTTGCATTCATGAGTACAGAGCATGTTTCTGAAGTTTGGATGCCATGTCTTCTCTTTTCTTCCTGTCCTACTGACTGTTTTGCAATTTTTTCTATGAAATGCAGCGTTCGGTTCTTATCTGGGTTGCACAATAAAAAAAAGAACTTGCAGACATTTTCTGCAGAAGTGAAAAACGTGCAATGATGTTTGACATCTTAACAGTAAACAGAATATCTGGACAAATGATTGCAGACACTGAGGACAGAGGAGAGCCAAGATGAGCAACCGTTTATCTCAAAGTAGAATCAGTCCCAAGTAACGATGTTGACAAGTTAGTCAAAACCTAAACTTTCCCAAACAATCATCTTCAAACTGTTTTTAGTAGATGATTTCACTGAAAGATGAGTTCAGCAGACTCCACTTCCTGTGAGAGGTGAAAGGGTTAGCCTGTGCCCTGTGGTTTCTTTTTGACACGCTACCCTCTGCTGCTTCTCATTTTTTCATTGACATTTCCTGTTCTACCTCGAGTCACAGATTGAGACAGCATGTCTGACAGGTACTGCTGTCTGCCCCCTCATTTTTCTGTAGTCCGCTTTGCCCCACAAACTGGAACCTAAATGTCACGTCCTCTGAGCCATGTGAGGCCAACAGGAGGCTGAGCAGCAAAGGCGATGATCCACATCCGTGCATCAGTCAGCAAAGGACTCCACCTGCTGGAGAAATGTGGTATAACCTGACTGTGAGAATCAGCGCTGCAAATTCAAATTTCTACTTGTTCTTTCCTTGAAAAATAAATACCTTGCCAGTTGTGTCTAGTAGGGGTGTTTCTTCTTGTTCATTCTAGCCTCTATTTATAAATGGGTTCAGCCAACAAATGGGCCAACACCAACGGAGAGCGTATCCTAAGGTGGGCCCAGGAAGTACTATTCACGGTTTATTTACAGAGATAGATATAGAGATAGATATAGATAAAGGTGTCAATATAGAGATAGATGGAGGGATAGATATAGATATAGGGATAGACAGAGATAGATGTAGAGATAGATAAAGGGATCGATATAGAGATAGATGGAGGGATAGAGATATATATAAATATAGAAAGTCTTTTTCCAGACTTGATCTGCTTACTGGTCATTAACTGTTTCAACTAACTGCTTCCTCTTATTGCTGCAGTGACTGACCCTCCTCTTCATCTTCCTCCAGATGTTCCAGTTTGGTTCTCTTCGGCCCGTCTCTTCCCTGTCAGTCGGACTCAAACTGTTGACCTCAGATGGTCTTCAGTCTGGAGGTTCCTCCTCATCTTCAATTCAGAGGAACGTTTCTCCTTTGGTTTCTCAGTACAGGGATTTCTCACTAAACTGTTCCATCAAACGATCTGGACTGAAGTTTTTTGTCTACTCGGACAGACAGCCTAGGAGAGGGGTGAGGTGGGTTTGGAAAGTGAATGAATAAATGAATGTTTTTCCATTTTTTCAGTATGTTCAGTCTTTTTAAACAGTTAATGAAAGCTGATTTTCGGGTTGAATCCTTTTTTAAAAACACAAATAAAGCAAATATGACCACCACCATAGATGTCTTTTCTTTATAGTGAAAGACGATTTTTTCTGAACTTCTTCCATCATGACGGTCCTCAGCAATTACCTGCGACAGAACCCATGTTTGTGCAAATTCTTTTATTCTGGAGTCCACTTCAAAGTTAAATTAACAAACGTGAAATCAGATCTGCAGCATTTCTGCAAAACATCACTGAACTGGAGCAGACACATCCTCGAAAAGGAACTTCTCACTGCAAAGTGGTGCCAGAGCTGCAGAAATGTTAGTCAGAGGAACAATCAGAATGCTGGAAGCTGATCAGAGGCTTGCAGCTTCATGGAGAGGCTGCGGCTTCCTCTGGTTGACTGATGCTGAAGGAAAGCTCTAGAAGAACCACAGAACCTTTCTTTAGATGACAGCTGAGGATCCCGTGAACTACAAAAATCACTCAAGATCACAGAAACAGGAGATTACTGAAGCGTTTTACTGTCAAATATTTGCTTCAGATCTTTATTAAAAATGAGATTAAACACAAAGAAAACAAACTTCTCTTACCAACTTAAACATCATGAAGAGATTTGAAGAGATTCAATCTACCTTAACTGCCGGAGCAAAGAGCTCAAACTGCAACTTCAGAAACAGAACAGAAAACCGCTGATCTCTGATGGGCAACCTTTCAAGAGGCTGCGATATTTACGTTACGTTATTTAGTCCATCGGGATATTCTAGCAGTAATGTAAGCAGAGCGGGGGCAGACTCCCCAGGTGTAAGCGAACATAAAGTTCAAAACGAGATGAAACCAGATTGGAGCTCATTCACGAGTGAGTGGATTCATGTTAAGATAGAATTCCAAAAGTCAACGTTCTGTGTGGAGAGCTGACACAGATCATGCTCTGGATCAGAACCCCCAGCTGTAGATAATCAGGCCCCAACCAGGTCACTTGCTGGACTTTCTGTTCAAATAAACAAAGGTTTGACCCCCCCACCCCAGTTCCATCCCATAATGTAGAGGGCATCATTTCTGCAGTTCATCTTATGGCTGTGACCACTGCGCCTCATCGGCCCCGCCCACCCGTGTGATGTCATCAAAATGAAATTAGGTCGAGTGATTCCTGCTCTGTCCGCTACATTAGATCACATGGTTTTAATCAGCCCCTCCACGTGCACACACCCACTTCTCCAATCCAGAACAACAGCTGGAGAACTACAGACTAATGATTTAAAAAGGGTTCTGTCCTCCATGGTCAGGTGAGATCAAAATGGGCGGGTCTTAAATTTGTAAAGTCTTCTCATGGGATGGGGTTTCTTAGCGTCCACAGACTGCAGCACGTTCATTCTTCACTGGCTCAGAGCCACCAGAAGCGCACGTAAACAATCAGCATGATAAAAAAGACCCCCCCGGCAGCCAGCTTGGCATAGGTGGAGCGGGTGTTCAGGTATTTGGCGTCGCTCCTGTACTTCTTGGACAGGCTGGACAGGTTGCTGGCCTTGGAGTCTAAAGCTACATGGAGGAGAACGTCCAAAGAGAAGGAACACGACGTCAGGCTCAGAAGTCCTCAAACCTTCATGGATGTAGGTCTCAGTGAGGGAAGGAGGACTCACCAGACAGAGCTTCTCCTCTCTGCAGGACCTCTTCGATGTTGGCCACCATGATCCTCTGCACGTCCTGCAGCTCCGTGTTGATGCTGCCTAGATTCCTTCTGGCTCGGCTGTCGATGTAGGACTTCTTCGTTTTCTGAATGTAGGTGTCTGAGAGGCAGAAGGTCACCATGAAAACCAAACTCCTGCACTTTGTGGATGCTTGTCTTGTGATTAGAAGAAATCAAGACGTTTCCATTTCCAGACATGAGTCATAAATGTTAAGCAGAAGTCCCATGTGCTCGTATGTAATCAGACTTCAGGCGCTTTGGGCCTTCATGGAAGGTAGTAAAACGCTATAGGAGTAAATGTCGCTTAAAGTCCACGTCCAACTTTATTATTTTCTTTTGTAAAATTGTTCCCAGTGGTCTTTTAATTCTGATTGCACCATTTTTATTCATTCGCTTACATTTTCTACCACTAGCTTATAGCACCTCACAAACCCAAACTAATATTAGCATATCAATAATACAGCGCGCAGTATTGGAGCTATCCAGCTGTTTTTTATCAGTTCTGATCCAGATTACAGCTCAGACGAGGAAAACAAAGGCGGACATGGATGCAGAGAAGAGACTTTGGTCCGCCCACAGCACAAACCCAAGCTTTTTCAAACTGTGTGTTTTCATCTGCTTCAGGATTTCCATTGGACTGGGCCTTTGAGGCTTTACCAACTGCTCTTTCTGCGGTTTCTCTGAGTTTAGCTCACGAATGGTTTACAGAAAGCGGGTCAAGGGATCCTAAATGGATCTCGGAATCCTAAATGGATCTCTCTTCAGTAAGTGGCTATCCATGGTCATGTCCATGCATGATCACGAGCACCTTTCTAGAAAGCAGTTGCAGAGCTGTAACTTTGAGGCGGTTTTTCTTACCGAACTCGATGAAGGAATACGGACGGGAAACTGTGGGGACCTTCTTCCCGTGCTGCTCATGAAACTCCGCCTGCAGGTCTTCCAGGTAAGCAAAGGCCAGCTTCTTGGGAAAGCTGGCTTCACACAGGACGAGGTAACAAACTCCTTTCTCTATGCAGTAGCTGGAAGGAGAAGCACCAATGTTTGATCAATTAAAACAGTATTCATACTTTATTTTATTTAAAACTACTGTTACTGTACATTACTACAAACACGTGGCAACATTTTAAAAGCGTTTAGTCTTTCTTTTCCCTGAAATTCAACACCATGTCTTGTCCTTTTTGCTTGTACTCACTGAAAGGCCATGGCGCCCGCCTCCAGAGTGCAGCGTGAAGGGCTCTGCTCGTTCAGCTTCCTGAAGAGCTGCTTAGCTTGACTCTGGTACTGTTGAAGGTCTCGACCCAGCTGGAGTGACACAAGAACACGTCACCACACACGCCTCACACCCAGAAGAAACCTGTTTGCACTCAGACCGGTCCAGGTGGAGAAAGAACATCACGGCGACCAGTTTCTGGTCAGAAATGTTAGAAAGCGCCCACAGATCGGGCGTCGGACTGGTTCTGCTCACAGCCTTTACATGGAGCTAAAGCATCAAACTGGACACTCAGACTGATGCCGGCTCTGACAACGTTCACATGAAACAGCCACTGAGACGACATCTTCTCCATCACTGCAGCAGCACAAACACAGAGGGTGAAGCACAAGGCAGAGGACACAAACCTTCTCACTTCCCTTCATGAACGCAAACAAGACAGTAAAGAAAAAGATGTTAGACTTCCGTCATTTCAAAATAAAACACCTGATGTGCATTTAGGTCTCAGACTTCCTGTGATCTAATAAAGTTCTGTCAAACATGGAGTCTTTACAAGGAATGAAAATAGTTTGACTTCTGAACATGAACTTGTCCTGTCAGGATGAGTCCAAGAAAACACAGCGCCATCTGGTGGATAAACGGTGTAAACTGAAACCAGCAAGTTTGACGTTTCTTTTCCCATTTCGGTTTATTGGATTTTCAAGCTGAAACTGTCCATCGTCTCCCTTTGGAGTTTATTCACACATTCATTCACGAATCACAGAGTAACGAGAGTGCTGTAAATAACGGAGAACGGCCGTTTGAACAGACCGGAACGAGTGAGAAAGGCTGAAAGGACAGTGAATGTTCAAGATGCTCGGAAAGCATCAAACGCAGAAACACCTGAAGGCGTTTGGCGGCAGGATAACGGAAGGTGTTCGGTAAAACTGAGCCCCGAGAGCGGCGGCGCAGCTGGAAACGGTTCGCTCCGGTGTCCCTTCCGAGCAGACCGGGTCCATTGACCGGTTTGGGACCGAGAAACTCTGTTATTCTATCTGACAGTAAATCTTCAAACGAATTAACAGTTTGACCGCAGAGAGCGGCGCCACAGAAAAGCTAAAACGTCAACCTGCTCGTCCTCCTGCATGGAGGCGGCCAGCGGAAGTCCGTCTGCCAGCCTGGCGATCATCGTGAGCAGCACCATCTCCCCGGTGTTCCGCTGACACTCCGCGACCCTCAAAGTGCTCCGGTGAGCTGGCAGCAGCGCGTGCGTGACAGCTAGTAAAAGTGACAACACCGCAGGAGATGCGCTGAGCTGGCCGGAAACGATGCAGCTTTCTGTGCAGCAGCCAAATCACGTCGACCTGGAAGTGAGCGGAACCAAAGCGCTGACAGAAAGGTTCCGATTAAAACGGTTCCTTTTTCTGCAAGAATATTTATTTTCTCGTGTTTTTAATGCAGAAGATCAGCTTATGGGAGGATTTGGAACCACAAAACACGGAGACTAGGTTATGACGGAGTATTAGGGTCACCATTAACAGAAAAAGAAAATACGAGGGGAAAAGTCACAATTATGAGAAGAAAGTCGTAATAAAGTTATAGGGACGAAAGGAAAAAAAAATCACAAAAACAGAGTCGAAAAAACAATCTAAATTTCACAAAAATAAAATAGTAAAGTTGAGACTGTAAGTAAAAGTTGTAAGATTATAAGGAACAAATATAAACAAATTTAAGCATAAAATCGTAAACCTATGATGAGCAAAAGATTTTTGAAGAAAATACGGTTGTAAAATTGAGAGAAAATATGATTAGAAAAAGTTACATTTGTAAGAAGAAAGTCTTACAATTATGAACATGATTCGTCGTAAAATTAAAAGGAAAATAAAAACAAAATTTTTACAAGAATAAAGTTGTAAAATTATTTTTTTTTAAATGTTAGATTTTGAAGAAAAACGTCAAAAAATGTACGAGAAAAAAAATACAATTTGTATAATCAATACAAAAAGTAAACATTTGTACAATTGTAATTTATAATTTATTTAAAAATAAAGTTGGACATTTTCTAAAAACGTATTTCTAAAGCAGATTCAGGAAGGTTCCTGAGCAGTGCTCTGTCCATGTGAAATAAAATAATAAAACTGTTTTGTAACACAAATCAAACGTTTGTCTTTAAAATCTACACGTAACTTCTTATTTTGAAAAAGCATGACTTTTTCGTTCACAATTATGACTTCTTGAAGCTTATATTTCTGAATTTATTATTGTAAATTGTTGATTTTTTTCCTTATAATTCTATGACCTTGTGCTTCTACAGTTTTAAATTCATTCTCATACATTTATCTAACGTGACCCTATTATACTCTGTTGTACTATGTTGGAGTTGCAATAACGTACTTAATCAATAAACATACTTAAATTATATATAAAAGGTCATATTAAAAAAAACAAAAAACAACAATAATAATGTAAACAACAACAAATGTTGGTTATTTTATTTATATTTTATAATTAGGCTATAATGTGTTTAAACTAAAGAATACACATTTTTTGGTGTTTGCTATCTGTTGCACCGGTTTTAATTTTTTTTTTTTACGTTTTGAGAGGGAAATGTGTCGGCCTGTCAATGGCTTTATGAACTTAGTTATAAAGGCAAAAATATTTTCTTCTGTTCCTCTTCCACTGCCACAAAAACACAAGTTTGCATGTTGTTTTATTTTTCTAATTGTTTTGTAGGAATTAAATAAATACAAATTTTTGCTTCCTGTGTGATTACATTTAACCACCGATCATTGAATAAAGACAAGAAAGGCGAGTGAATTTAGAAGAGAAAAGGAAACACCATGGATTTATTACACTTTTATTGAAAGAAATTGATGAAACATTTTCTAAACAACAAAAAATCTTTATTACACATTTAACTTCCCTTTTACTGCCTTTCAGAAAAACGAGAAAACTAAAAAACAACCAAAGAACCCTTCTTTTCTATTCTAATGCCCTTTCTCTGAGTCTCACTGATGTTAAAATCTTGCAATCGAGGCAGACTTTCAACTGTGTAAAATCAAACACTGAGTTTGTTTAAAAAAGTGTAACACAAAAACCCATAAAGAGTGAAGCTAAGACAGTGTGGTTCAAAGGTAAAGTCTGATCAATACTAACGATCTATAGTGTAAAAGATTTGATGTGAAATGATCAACACACACATGTTCACACAAATTCCTCAAGAAAGATTCAACAATAAAACACAAAGGATGGAACTGCTGAGCACCAGTGTACCAGCGTCTGTAGCAGCACGTTTACCAACACAAACGTATTTTTTATCTTGATGAATTAGAAACATGTATGAGTTCAAACACTGCTAAAATACTCTTGAGAAAGTTAAAAAATATCCATAAAAACATTGTTCTTCCCTTAATTCAAGGAGCATTTCATGTTTTGTAAAAAAAACATGAAATCTGTAACTGTTTCTAAAAATGTGCCTGAAACTCCTGAGTTAACGTCTCCAAAGTCAGCGCAATCGTGGAACCATTGTCTGTGTTCCTCAGAACTTCAGTGTAAAATGACTCCATCATTGTTGATGAGACCAAGGTTGATTTCAGGTTTAAGAAAAAATACTGCGATATTTCTGGAGAATCTGCTGCGAGCGCTCCAGAGGACACTGCATCAGCGGCAGGCGAGGAGGACCCAGATGCAAGCCGGACACCTCCATCATCAGCTGTTTGTTCACGCCGACGTCAAAGCCTGGAAGTGACAGAAAACCAGCTGTAACCTTCAGCAGTCAGAATCCCTCCATGGTTTAAGGACTGACATAACTCACCAAGTTTCATAGCAAAACTCAGGAGCTCCTGCATCTGGAACTGAACATTCAATCAGACAAAAACTTCAATGAAATGCTGGAAACAAGCAGCAGATGCATCAGCAGTACCTGAATGGCCCTGGCTTGGATAAGGTCCCCACCCCCAAATGCTGCCAGTAGCTTGTTCATATGACTCCCTAAATAGTTGAATGTGCTGCAAGAAGAGACACCAATGACAGAAATAAGCAGTGAGACGTGAGAAAGATGTCCTGGAGGGTCACTAACCTGCCAACAGCTCCGTGGGCTCCCATGGCCAAGGCGGCTAACAGTTGCTACAAAAACACCAAACCCCAAAACAGCGGCGTTATCTTTGGCTCTGACTGTGTGGTCGAGATCATCATTGCAAAGCATCACCAAAGTACAGAGGCTTAAAACAAAACATCTGTCTGCACAGAGCTACTGCGATGGTACAAGTGAGACTGACCTCATCCACGCCGTACAGGATCGACCACTGAGGCTGGCTGTGCATGACACACTGACCGAGGTCCATCAGGTCGCTCCCGGTGAACTTTATTCCGCTGAAGGAGGGAATGAGCTGCTCAATTCCTTCCACCACTTCCATCACAGGCACTGGAGAAGACAAATCACACGTCTTCATCTCTGAAGATGCTTCTGATCTCCTCCAAGTCCTCTGAAGACAAAGCCATCATCAGCGGCACTGACTGTTCATGCCGGTGATCGCTGGGATCTGGTAATAGTAGAATGGCAGAGTTGGAGCGACTGAAGCCACTTCCTGCAGGAATTTCCTCAAAGCATCTGAGTCAGGAAGACAGGAAGGGAATGTTTTCATCATCAGGTGCTGCACAACTGATGCCAAGCTCACATTTTTTACCCCACAAACTGTGACAAACCTGCATTATTGGGCTTGAAAAAAAAGGGGGCCATGACAGCGATTCCGTCGGCTCCGATCTGAGCAGCGTGACGTGCCTGGAAGAGCGTGCAGATGCAAAAGAACAATGAAGCAGCAGTGAGTCCAAACTCAAGTTACACCAAATTAAATCCATGTAAAATGCTTACTTCTACTGTGTTCAGTGATGTTTGAAAATGTGTTTAGTTCTGGGAAAAAGATTGTTTTTAAATCAAAATTGTGAGCAAATTGTCTCAAGTTATCATTAGATTATGTGATAAAGAGCAGTGTTGAACAGGATGCTCCTAAACACAACACTTTAGATTCCATTTGGTGAACTTTGAAAGCATTTGTTTGCAGCTTTGTGCCTCAGCCTGGGGCTGGATTTACTGAGATTATCCTGGATTTGAAACATTTAATCTCAAAGCAAAGTTTTGCTCTGTCAGGACTGTCTGTCGTGTCCTTTCTCCTCAGCAGAGCAGCGTCTTACCAGATCCTGCGAGTCTCTCAGACTCATGGTACCAACGTGCACAATGACCTGATCCATTCTGTGGAGACGGAGAAGCTTTACTGTCAGGTCAACGCGCCTCAGTTCTTCATCACTCCCAGCGCCAGGATGAAGACTCACCTTCCCCTGGCTTTCCCGCACCACTCCTCTGCCAGAGCCTTCCTCTCTGCCACAGAGAGAGACATGCTCTCCCCGGTGGTGCCGTTCACTGCCAGCAAGCAGAACTTTGTCTCATTCACACACAGAAGCTGGTAGTTTGCTTTCAAAGTGCTGCTGATGGAGATTCAGCAGCAAATGTTTTAGGCTAAATTCTAGTTCAAGTAAAAGAGTCGGACAAAGAGGTTTCCAAAAAAATAACGAATTTGTTGGAGGAGCTAGGCAGTATTGGGCATTTTATTCCAGAGTCCAAAGAAGAATTTTAGAGGACCCAAAAAAAGAACATTTTTTAAACCTCGTATCCAAGAAGCTTTCTTTACTCGGAATGAAGAGGACTCAACAACTGCAGGGCGAGTTCTTGTTCTGGACAGAACGGCATCCCTTCTACTGAACATTTGCTCTGTTTTGAAAGGAAATGACACAACACTGCTGCTGTTGAAACTACACGTCTGGCCAAAAGAAAAGGGTCACCATCGACAGTACATGAGAACTGAACTGAGTGACCCCCCCCACCCCGGTGTCCCATAGAGAACTAAACAGCTGTTCTGTTCTATTGGTCAGAATAACCATTCTTGGTCTGGTACTTTTTCTTGAGAATTCTCATTTTTTCATGATATTTTTTCTGTAGTTCAAGTTATAAACTAACCAATCAGATGCCTGAATAAAAGTAGGTGGAGCCTGCTGTGCTGAAAATCACACCTTTGTCCAAACACTGACCTCCCTCAGAAAATGAACCATTTTGCGCTCAAATCAAATAGTTTGCTGTGAATGTGTATTGAAGCCTTTTATTTATCCTATTTACATATCACACCCGACTAAGGCTAATAATGTATTTTTGTAAAATCAGGAGACGGATTTGAGTTTTGCTCTATGGAATAACAGGTTTCATCTTTTATAGTTTAGCAGAATCAGGGGGGAAAAAAATGAAGTTTAGAGCAGAAGATGACAGCTGATGACACCTGACTGAAGTTTCACAGATGTTTCTTTTACTCACCAAATATGGACTTTACACCTTGGTTCTCTACCAGGTACTCGACATATGGACCAATCACTGATAAGTTGATTTTACTATTGAGGAAAAGTGTGAGAAAAACAAGAGAAGAGTTTCAGTGAAAAGAACACGTAAAACTGTGGAATGACTCCAAACGTCTGATTCCAAAAATATTCCACATGAGGGAACAGATTCTGCTTACGGCGCATGAAAAATGGTGACAGGATAGATTCCTTACCCGTCTGTGGTGAACGGAGTAAATGTGGCAGCTACAAGCCCGGTCAGTTTTCTGTTGTTTGTTGCAGGGGCCATGGTTGACATAACGACCTCGATGCAAACATACATGAATAAATTAAAAAATCAACTTTATAAAACAACCAACTAAATAAGACAGAACAGTTTCAGAAAACATATTCTCTGAAGCATTTAATGCTCCAGGAAAAGCTCTGAGGCACAATAAAATCAACATTTAAAATCAAAAAGGAATAACAAAAAAAACTACCCAATCTAATTACATGTTATATTTGACATTTTCACTGATTTAAAGGTCAGTCAAATGTGATACACAACTTATTTGACTCTTCAAACCCCAACTGCATAGTCATAATGCAATTATATGTATTGTTTATGGACATTTTTGCCATTAATAAACCGTTCCTCAGTGACAAACAGCTGCAAAACCCTGCCTGCTAACAGTAGGTTTGCATTAACTCTCCAACGAAGATCCCTAAACACAAAAAGTCACTTCTACTAATCTGAATTTAACATAGGAGGAAATATGGACGTAAATCAAAGCTCCAGCGTACCTTACAAACCGGAAGTCCTCTGCGTGCTGCGGCCAGAAAGTAGGTCCTGAAAGCTCCTAGATTTTAATTTATACCCTGAGATTTTGTGCCACTTCGACACTTTTCTTCATGTGATGACAATCCGGTCATGTGAAACGACCAAGGAGTCAGGCGACTGCGCAAGGATTCATGGGAGTTGTAGTCATGTAATAAAAATGAACCAACACAAAGCCCCCTTTGTGCAGGTACTACATAATTAAACTACACAATAATTGTTGCAATCAATCAACCAATCAATCAATCAATCAATAATTACTTTTATTTTTTCATTGTTATTCTTAGTATATGACTGGTTTATACTGCCGACATACAAAATAATTGGGAAAATAGGTTAAATGACAGTAACATTCTTAAATAAATCAAAGAGCATCAGAACGGTAGTAAATTGTCCGTTGTTTTGATTTACTATATTAGGAAAAACCCAATCACCTGTTGCTGTTATTAGTAAGTCTAAATCATTTAGGCTACATGTGTTTTCGTTGCAAACGCACCTAATGCGTGGCGTGGCGCGGGATTGTCACATGTCCGAGCTTACGTTAAAGGCCTCACAGCATTTGTGACCAGATGATGACATTATTTTTTGGATTCCCGCGGGATGAAAGTCCTCTCTGCCCTTGATCACGGGACCGGGACGGGATCAAGTTCGTATGGGAGTGGGACCCAATGAAACGGCGTCTCTTCAGAGGGAACAGCAACGCGGCTCCTTCCTATGAGCTTTTATTTTTGATCTTTTTGATCTTCCTGCTTGTTGCTCTTCCAGCTGCACGTGATAATAGATCGATACAGACGTGCTTTCGCCTGTGGTGTGAGAAAGCGGCGTAGTGGGTTCGCTTTATGGCAAACTGGATTTCTGAATGCAAACCTTGACTGTGAATTACATTTTTTTCTAGTTTTGCACATTTTAATTTGTATTTTGTGTTGTGGTTGCAGTGTTTCTGTTGTTTTGCTTCAAATTTCTTCAAAAGAAAAAAAAATTGTATAGTTAAAATTTGAATTGTAAGTACTTATTTTTGTTTATCATTTATTTTGTACATTTAATCTGGAAGGAGTAAAACCAGCAATGAAACGAACGTATTCCCTGGATTTTGACTGGAAGAAACAACTGGTGCAGTTTTAGGCAAGTCTCTCCCTTTTATTTTATTTTTTTAATTAAACAGAATAGTTTTACCTTAAATGACAAAGAACACGCCGTAAGTAGTGCAATTCACGACTGAAAACAGTAACGGGACGTCACAAATAAAGAACCACCTGGTAAGCCTAACTCGGGTATAAAATACTCAAATACCAGGAAGCGGATGTTGTCGACGCCTTCGTCGTTCCATATCCGGTCGGTAAGCAAGCTAGCTTCCGGTCGAAGCAGAGATATATAAAGAGTACCAATTTTCACTTAAAAAGCGCCTCGACATCAAAGCTAGCCCGCCGAAGTTCATTTTTTAAGAATGAAAACATTTATCAAAGTTAGATTTTCGTTTCACAGTTGTTTTTGGTCGCTAGCTTAGGTTATTAGCATTTTTGGCTAATTAAATCCCGACAAGTGTCGGCAGCCTTTTCGAGCAGATGACGACAGATGACAGTCAAGGAAGGAAATGATTAACTAATGTTTAGGAAGACTGAAAAGGAAAGCAGGCGCTGGAGCGAACAACAGCCTCCAGGTCGTGTCGGGTCCCTCTCTGGCTTCGCTGTGACTTGTTGTTTGCTGTCAGAAAATGAGAGGTTCCGCCTGGACGGTTGCGTTGGAATAAACCCATAACGGTGGTTCGGCGCTGGGTTCGGTCCAGACCACACCAGGACGGAAACGTTGCGGCTTGTTTGATGGAGCCGCATGGGATCATGACATGAGGACGGACGTCAGCAGCTCCACGGCTCGGATTCAGGGGCGACATTGGACCCGCACGCGGGCGGCGGAACCGTTGGTCATCAACTCTGACATGTTTGAACTCTTAAAAAGAAGACAACAATCCGTTTGACAGTTCGGCGGAGGTTCGGCCCTTTCCAGCCTGGCGTTGAGCTGAGGAGCAGGAACTCGTGTCCCGTAACCGGATGGTGTTGGGCTGTGCTCCTGTGTACATATTTAAACAGTGACCGACCGGGGATCGAACTGTAGTTGATCTTCCACGCGATGGCAGCTGGCTCACTGTTGCTCCTGACGGTTGTGGGGGCTTTGTGTGGCCTCAGACAGGCCATGACTCCGGAGGAGAAGCAGAGCTTGAAGTGAGTTTAAAGGCAAAGACGTTTAAACACTAGGATGAGACTGCTGATGCTGATTCCTTTCTCTGTGTTTGCTGTCATCCCAGGAACCAAGTGGTAGAGATGTTTGACCATGCCTATCAGAACTACATGGTGAGTTTTGTTGGTTCGATGCCTCAGCAGTTTCAGAGTCTTGCAGCAGTTCCAATCTCACCTGTTTGTTAGGACCACGCTTACCCGGCAGATGAGTTGATGCCCCTCACCTGCAGAGGCAGAGTTCGTGGACGGGAACCCAGTCGAGGAGATGTAGATGATGCACTTGGCAAGTAAGTCAAATCTTCATCCCTCCTTGATGCTTTTCATGTTAGGAAGAAGCACTAGTGTTGCCCTGCAGGACCTCCTCATCTCTCACTGATACAACTTTCAATCTTAGATGCAAACTTCTTCCTTTTTTAAATAATTTATTTCTATTTAGAGCTCAATTTCTGATATAGAAGTAATTTACTTAGATATGTAAAGATTAATGTTGTCCCAACAGCAAAAAGGAGAAATTAATTGTATAAAATAGTCATAAAATGTAATTAAAAAAAATCAGTGTCAAAGCTTGTCTCAAAACACTAGTGTCACATGACCAACGGCGTTGTTTTGCTTCACTCTAAATGAGGTTGTTTCCGGTTTCATAGTCTGTCGGTGTGTGTCACTGGCTGTTGGTGTTTCTGTGCATTTTGAGTCAGTGATACTACGACAGATATGAGTTGTTTGAGTGGTTTGGTGCCATATCTGCTATAAAAAGGCATCGTGATGCATCAAAACGGGGATGTGAAGAGAGAGATTTGGAGAGTGAGTGAACACATTTTAAAAATGAAATAAAAACCTATGAAGACAAATGATTTGTTAGTTTCTGTGTTTAAGCATTCCAAATCAACCATACAATTCTCTAAATCACAAACATTGTCTTTTAAGGTTTTCCATAAAATACTTCAAACAAAAATAAACAATAGTTCTTAAATCAAACACCATCATCATTTGCAAAGTAGGAAAAATCTCCAACCCTGTTACAGTCTTTAGTACAGTTTTTAAATAAAGCTTAGAGCTTTAAATAATTTCTTAACCAACATTTATCCTTCAATAGAATTAGCTTTTATTCTTTGGGTCCATATGGGATGTGTTTTAGAGTACGGAGAGCGTTTGTATATTTTTTTCAGAGCTTCAGTTGTGCCCTCACAGATTTCTATGCCTTTAGCTGCCCACCAGAGTTCACCATCATTGGAATCTTGAAGCTTTGAATGTATTTAGACATAACTAGTGGGAAAGCCTCAGTGTTTCATGAAGCTTCACTTGCTCACCACTAGCCTTAAGACACAAACAACAACACAAACGAATCAACTGTTTTGGGAAACATTTAGCCTGACATTTTTCGAAGACGTGTTTTTGACACTTTTCTGTCCGTGGTTTTCATCTGGATAAAAATCTTGGGTTTGTTTTCATTAATCAGGATTTGTTTAAACCAAAACCCTTTTCATAATTTTTGTCTCTTCCTGCCAGGTTTTCTCTGACCCTCATAGACACCTTGGATACTTTGGTTGTAAGTCGTTTTCCTTGTAGTTTTATTAAAATGCAAGCGTGAAGCCTGCATGCTTGTGTTTCAATGGTCCAAAAGAAGACTTTTTATGAAAACGTGTATTTATTTGGCTTCATTGCTGTAGTTGAACTTTTGAAAACACACTTTACTTGATATCAGTACAGGTCAGCTTGATGGAGCCTCCTCCTTTTTCCTCCTCTAGCTCCTGAATAAGACGACAGAGTTTGAGGCAGCGGTGAGGAGAGTCCTGTCAGACGTGCGGCTGGACAATGACATAGTTGTTTCTGTCTTTGAAACCAACATCCGAGTCCTTGGGTGAGTGGAATCTCAGCACAGAGATGACAGCAGGCAGGATCTTCTGTAAAAATGCAGTTTTGTTCTTCAGAGGTTTGCTAGGAGGTCACTCTATGGCTGTGATGCTGAAGGAAGGAGGGCAGCACATGCAGTGGTACCAGGACGAGCTCCTGCATATGGCCAAAGACCTCGGACTCAGACTCCTGCCGGCGTTCAACACGAGCAGTGGCCTGCCTTATCCCAGGGTGAGACCTTCCATCATGTTTAGGAACTTCTTGTCATTTGAACAGGTCAAAAAGCTCTGTTCCTGGCCACTCCCACAAGCTTTAGTGGGTTTTTTGTGTGAACACAAACACAGTGCTAAGTTTTGAGACC
Source organism: Oryzias celebensis (assembly GCA_014656515.1). NCBI lineage: Eukaryota > Metazoa > Chordata > Actinopteri > Beloniformes > Adrianichthyidae > Oryzias > Oryzias celebensis. The sequence goes on from BNCR01000004.1 coordinate 1,171,234, forward strand.
AAGTTTTCCCTCCTCTGGAATGGAAAGGTTAACCTAAGGCACGGCGTGAGGGGTCCTGAGACGCGGACAGGCACAGAGACGGACACCTGTACAGCGTGTGCTGGCACCATCATCCTGGAGTTTGCTGCTTTAAGTCGCTTCACAGGGGACTCCATATTTGAGGTAACCGTCGACCGATGTGTTCAAACACTCAAAGTTTGGCTTCACTGAAGAAACTTCCTGACAGTTTTCTAATCCGCTCACAGAAGTTAATTTAAACTTTACAAAACCGCTTTGACGGGAAATAAAACAGTTAAAACACAACATGAAGTAAGTGCTTCCATTTAACAAGGATTTTTATTGGATTGTTCTTTATGAATCATGATAGCCCTTTCCATTTTGTGGAGAATTAAAGAAGGATCGTTTAGGACTCCTCCTTCAGACTCATGTTTTCTGTAATTATTGTTTAAAAATGAAACTAAGAAACAGAAATATTTGGTTATAAGCATCAAACCCTGCAGCTGAATTCTTTTGTTCCGCCTGTTTTTCCACATTGCAGCTAAACCTCATAGAGGTTGTGGTACTGGAAACGTGAGATGGTTTTGCAACATTTCCTGATTTCCTGCTTCTTCTGTGACACTGTTTTCATCCTCTACCCTCTTGTTACCATGGTTACCATGGTTGTTTCCTGACCTACCTAAACCTACCGGGGAGCAGACCGGCGGGCTGCAGCATGGCGGCGTCTCCTCAAACTTGGCTTATCCACACGGCTCATCCGTGACGTGTCAAACCCCTCCATTACAAGAATGCTGCATTTCTCTCAGATTGAAAGAATTATTCTGATGCTTTTTTCACGACTTTTCTGAGCTTTATTGGAGTGTTTGCACTGAAAAAAGTTTGGTTCCTTCTTTGCGTGTACTGACATGCTGCAGGACAGGATGCATCTCGCCGCTCTAAGATGTTATTGCAAATATTTGTATAGACTGCACTGATGATCACACCCCACAAATAGACGCCTCGGGTTTCTTCTGTATCAGGTTTCTCATCCTTAGTTTTATAAAACAGACCTCTTTTCAGTGAGACGTAAAAACTGTTTCCAACATGTTACATGAGGAGGAAGGAGCTCCACTTTAGTCTTCATCCCGATTTCTGCTTTGATCATAACTAAAGTTGGTAAAAAGGGATTCAGAAACAGTTTCATGCTTGAAGCTTCTGTTTCCCTCATTCTGTGATGCGATTATTAAATTTAACAAAAGTTCACAAAACAAAAGGTGTGGTCCACTGTGGTCTCAGTGCTCTTTTAATTATAATGATGCTGTTTTTAGCCAAGATATAAAAACCTGTGCGCTTTTCTAGGACCTAGTTTCTGCAGAGCGGCAGGAGTTCATTAGAAATTCACTTCTGACTTGTGGGCTGGACTGTTGGCGTGGAGTAAGCCTTCCCATCATCCCTTTGTTTAAATGTGCTCCTGGTAGCTTTTAACCCCTCACAACCCCAACCTAACATTAGCAGTGCAGCAAAGAAATGGTGAGCGATATTGGAGCTGTCCGGCCGCACAGTTCTGATCCAGATTCCAGCTCAGACGAGGAAAACAAAGACGTTCATGGATCTGTTTGTCTGCAGGTTGATGCATCAGAATGAGGCGGATCGGAGAGCTTGTGGCCCACCGATTGTAGTTTGTACGCAACAGCTACAAGCTTTTTCAAACAGCAGGTTTTCATCTGCTTCTGATTCACCGTGATGGGAATAAAGAGATACTCAGAAATGTAATTTTAATCTTAAATTATTTTATATTTGTCCTCTATCATCAGAGAAATGCTGAAAGAACGTGTTATCAAAAACATGGTTTTCATTGGAGGGGCTTTTTCATTCCCTCTTGGTTGTTATTTTACTGCCTAACTAACCTGTAATAATGCAGTCAGTGCTAAATATAAATGTAAATCCCTCTCCTGCAGCTCCAGAAAATGATAGACGTTTGACTGAAGCAATGATCTGTCGACGATTTTTCTCTTTCTCCAGCTGGAGCTTGAGGTTTTACTCAGATCAACCTGTTCACGTTTCATTGATATCAAATGGTTGTCCATTTATGGGTTAAGATGATAAACTTCAGAAGAGAACATTTTCAATGTTGTCATAATGGTTCACTGTGACAGTTTGTCCACAAATTAAATCAACATAAAAGGCTGTTTAGCACAAACTTTAGAGCTCATGTCACTGTTCATCAGCAGTGCTCCTCTGTTGCATCATGGGAAAACAGCACAGGCATATGCAGTTCTTATTAGTCTGCTGAGTTGGAGAGAGAGGAGCGTTTCTTTTGTTCACATGTTTGGCTGGGCCGGGTGGAAACACTCAACTCCTCCTTCCTCTGTGAAAGCGACACACAAGTTGAGGTCGACTGCTTCACATTTGTTACCTGAAAGCCGCAGTAGTGTTCACAGCTGTGCTGAGCCGCCATCCTCACCTCCCCCCCCGTGCTCATGTTATGATGGCGTGGAGGCCAAGCCGGCTGCAGTTTCAGGACCTAATCAGGAGTTTCAGTCAGATGCTGCCGTTTCCTGCCACACTCTGAAGGCGTAGCTCTGAAGGCAGCTGTTGAGCGAATGTTTCTGAAGGTTAATCTGTGCTCACTGTTCATCTCTGTCAGAAAAAAGGTTTTCTTTTATTAACGGCAAAAATTGGCTTCAGAAAAAACACTGTGGAAATGTTTTAACTTAAAATCTTTTTTTACTTGTTATTTAAAAATAATAGTTTACAGAAAGTAGATACTAGCAAATAACAAGAAGATATTGGAGGGTTTGTTTTTAACAAACGAGTTTAATCTTTTGTGAAATCTGCACAGAATCACGCCAGGAGAGCCATGGACTTCCTTTGGGAGAAGAGGCAGAGAAACAGCAATCTGGTGGGAACCACCATCAACATCCACTCAGGAGAGTGGGTGAGGAGAGGTGAGGGCATCTGCGACGAGCAGGAAGGATGCAGAGTTGTGTGTAGGATGTCAATCTGCTTTACACTGCTGCCACATGACACCGGTGATTGGTTTGGTTCCAGACAGCGGAGTGGGAGCGGGAATCGACTCGTACTACGAATACCTGCTGAAGGCTTATGTTCTCCTGGGAGATGATCTGTTTCTGCAGCGCTTCAACATTGTGAGGACACGCACGCACGCACGCACGCATGCACACACGCACACACACAAATTTGAATGCTGACAAATGTGAACACTTTTGCATCTAATCCCTAGTAGCAGGTGGAAATTAACGGATGACGTGGCGTCTGTTGACTTCTGATAATGGACACCTCGAAGGGCGTCATCCTACTTATACCATAATCCTTTACTAAAGAAATTAATATCTGGTTAAATGTGGTTATTTTCAACACTTTTATTATCAAACACAAGAGGTAGACTATTTGATATGTGGCTTTGACATGTTGTCATGGTAACAGCTACAGAACCTGCCTCTCTAGAACATTCAGGCTCTATGACCAGAACTACTTTCTCAAGTGAACACTATCCCTTTTTAATGGACCCCTGCAGCCAATCAGAATGGAGTATTTGTAGTGACCATGGTATGATTTTGTTTAAATACTTGAAAACATGAAGGCAGCTTTGAGTTAAAAGCAGGTTTCTGTGTTGGTCTGTTTTCTCCTCACCGACTCACTGCAGTGATGGAACGCTGGTTTAGTTATCATTCTAGGAGAATACAGTAAATCTCATCAATTAACAGTATTGTCTGCTGAGGACATGCTTGACCTTTTGTTTTTTGATTGCATGAACGTTCATAGTTGTTGGGATGATTTTCATTTCTAGTTTTCTTTTAAAGTCTCTGTTCTGGTGAAACAAGAAAAAACCTCTTTTTGTTGTACGTCCACAGAACAGTGTTTGATTTAGCTTTTAATGCATTAATAGTCCTGGGAAAGTTTTATCAGAATAAAAAGAAACTATCAAATACATCTACTTTTTATTTTATAAGGAAATGTGTTTATATTCTAAAAAATCAATAAAAAAGTGAAGAAAATGTTCCTTTCTGTCTAAAAACAACAGGTCATATGAAAAGCCTTAGTATTCATGTTTTTATTATGATGTCTTTGTTTTGCTTTTTATCTTTATTTAATGATAAAACTAATTAAACTAAAAAAAAGGATCGTCTGCCGAGGTCTTCCTGTTCAGACTTGGCGTTTCCTTCAAAGGCTTGTCTGAGGGAAATCTGGGTTTAGCCTCATTAACCCTTAGCAGTCCAGGGCCCTTTTGAGCATTTCATTTCGATTTTACAATTTGTCCTAATAATTTATCTTTAAAACTCTTTTTATGGCAAAACTTGATTCCCATCTTTAGCACAACCACAGTTTTTAACATATATTTTCTATTTTACCACACAATAATTCTACCGTGAACCTGAAACTGTCCAAAAAACTTATTTGTGGTCAATCTTATCATTTTTTTCTCTGCAAAAGTCACAAAAATTAAGATCAAACAGTTTTTAGGTTTTATAACAAAGATCAAACATGTGGAGAGTCATTTCTAAATGAATGTGAACAGCCCATGTGGTTGGCTAACTCACTGGTGAGTTCAGAGACGCCTGCGGGTTTAAGATCTGTTCTGAAATGATCACGCTTCAGTCTTGATGCCACTTTCATCCTTTGAAACATGTTTTGACCTCCTGATTTTCCCTTTGCTTTCAGCACTATGCGTCCATCATGAAGTACATCAGCCAGCCTCCTCTGCTGCTCGACGTCCACATCCACAAGCCGCTGCTTCCTGCTCGGACCTGGATGGACTCACTGCTGGCCTTCTTCCCTGGACTGCAGGTCAGAACAGGCCCTCTTCTCTCTCTGCTTGCTGAGTCATTTCTTCAGTAAATGTTGGTTCTGTTCCAGGTGTTGAAGGGAGACATCCGACCGGCTATTGAAACTCATGAGATGTTATACCAAGTCACCAAAAAACACAACTTCCTTCCAGAGGTAACCAGTTCAATTCCAGCTTTTTCAGTGCAGTAGGCCCTTTTTTGTGGCTGTGAAAACGCAGCATGCGGCTTTCTTCCGGAGCCGGAGCGGTTCAGGGTCGTATTTCATCTGGCTCTGCTGCACAGCAGCTTCACCTGATGGCGCTGACCCGTTTCGTCCTTCCGTTTGTCCTCAGGCGTTCACCACTGATTTCAGAGTTCACTGGGCTCAGCACCCCCTGAGGCCTGAGTTTGCAGAGAGCACGTACTTCCTTTTTAAGGTAATTTATCACATCACTTGGAAGGTATGCTTTTATCCATCCATTTTCCTCTGCTTTTTTGGGCCGGCTCATAAAACAAAGGATTCAATCAACAGAATTTTCTGATTTTCGCCGAAACTTATGCCAGAATTTTCTCCACCAAGGTTTTTTCTCCTTAGGTCAGTTAGAGCTGCACTGCTGTGCCTTCCTCAGTTCACATGTTTTAATTTCGGGTGACCACGCCTCTACCTTCTCATTCTTCAGGCCACCGGAGATCCGTACTACCTGGAGGCGGGTCGCACCATCCTGGAAAACCTGAACCGCTTTGCTCGTGTCCCCTGTGGTTTTGCTGCCATGAAGGATGTTCGCACTGGGAGCCATGAGGACCGGTCAGTGCATAGGGACTTCTTGTTGTCATGGCAACAGATGTGTAAACCCAATAACTGCATCAGAGAACTGAATTGAGTGAGTGTGACATCATCCATAGAAAATGGAAAATGTACTTTCGGCTCCAACCACATTAATTCAGTTCAGTGGCTGTTTTTCCTTGAAACGGTCGCTGCCATGTTGGAGCCAGACGTGCAGTAAGCAGTGATTGGTCTGACTCAGTCAATGTTTCTATGGCACCCACTCTCCCAAATCAGAGCTTGATGGAAGGCCACACCCCTGCCACTTGGAAGTGGGCAACACAAAATCAAACGTGTTGGACGTGGGAGCCAGCAGGCTCCACCTTCTTTACTTGAGGCATCTGATCGATCCGTTTATAACTTGAATAGCTTAACATTTGTTCCAGATGATTGGGCGAAACAAACTCTGGTTCACGTTAATGTCTTCTCTTAGCTAAAGAATGGTTATTCTGACCAACAGAATGACTGAGTAACAGCTGTTTATTTCTATGTAGAGCTCTATGGGATTTTGGCTTGTTGGAGCCAGCAGGTACTTCCTGTTTGGAACACCAGGGGGCGGAGTCACTCAGTCCAGTTCTCTGATACAGTTGATGGTAAAACCTGAGGAGAATTGCTCACATGACTGTGAATAGAACTGGTCCAGAGGAAACAGTTGGTCCGTTCTGAGATGATAGATTTGCATTAGTCCAAACATTCTTGAAAATGTTGTCTTTTGAGGTCTGTAGTGTTGGACTGAGTTCTAGTGCTGCTTTTTTGGAGGAGCTGAACTTGCACATGTTGCCCCTCAGACACGTGCCCACATTCTTCCACATCCAACATTTGTCTCTTTTCCCGTCTCCATCTCCCAGGATGGACTCCTTCTTCCTTGCTGAGATGTTCAAATATCTCTTCCTGCTGTTTGCTGAGCCTCAGGATCTCCCCTTTGATGTGGAAGATTACATCTTCACGACGGAGGCCCACCTGCTGCCTCTGTCTCTGTCCACTGCGCCCCTCTCCTCCGCCGTCCCCTCCAACAGAACAGTAACCGCTGAAGCCTGTTTTTGTCTGGAAGCGTTCACTTATTTCAGGTTCTGATGAACTCTGTCCTTCTGTTAAAGTCAGAGGAGGAGCTCGATGATTCCAACTTTGATTGGACGTGTCCGAACACGCGCCTCCTGTTTCCTGACCCTGCCTTCCCTCGTAACCTGAGAGAACCGATCCGCAGCGCCATCGATAAGAGTTGCCCTCGCCCCGCCCTTCATCGGTAAGTGGGTGGGCCTTTTTCCTTTGCGTTTGTGCAGTCAGAGGTCAGACTGGGTCATGAGGTTCAGGGATCATTTATCTTTGCAGGGAGCCGGGAATGGGCCGTCCTCCTCTCAGAGCTCAGGACTTCATGGCGAACAACCCTGAACATCTGGAGCTGCTGAGGAGGATGGGGGTCAGTCTGATCCACCTGAAGGACGGCAGAGTGCAGCTGGTCCAGCATGCTTCACAGGTGAACCCTGCTGTGGAAAACAGGCTCTGATTGTTTGATCACAGTTGTGTTTAAAGGATTTGTGTGGGTTTTTTAAACCCAACTTGGGAACTCTTTCAGTCGTACCTCAAGTGTTCTTGGCTTGTGCTCCTCCTCTGTTTTTAGACTCTCTCCTCTCTTCTTCTGCTGGCAGGCGGTGAGCTCGGTGGCAGCAGAGGATGGTGTACGTTTCATGCAGGAGATGATGGAGCTGTCCAGCCAGCAGCAAAAAGAGCAGCTTCCTCCAAGAGCCATTCAGATCATCTCACACCCGTTCTTTGGCAGGGTTGTTCTAACTGCAGGCCCGGCACAGTTTGGCACAGACCTGTCCAAAAGCTCCACCGGGGTGGGTCAGGTTTACTTGCCCCAGATGAGACTGTATAGGTCCAGAGGGCACTAACTTCGCTGTGCTCCTTCTACATGCAGATACGAGGCTTTATCACCGTGGCGGAGCCTTACAGCGGCTGCTCTGAGATCACCAACGCCGAGTACGTCCAGGGCCACATCGCTCTCCTGCAGAGGGGCCAGTGCATGTTTGCAGAGAAGGCCCGGCACATCCAGAAGGCCGGAGCAATCGGAGGCATTGTCATCGGTGAGTGTGGGATGAAACTACACACCATGCATGGTGACTGATGTGTGACCAGATCAGTGCCTCCAATGCCTGTCTACCGGACAGCTGTGCACGCCAACGGCTAAATATGGAGGATTTATAATGAATGATTATGATTTATTTCTGACAGATTGAAGAATAACTCACAGTGACACCTTTCTTAGAAAAACGAAGAAAACCCAGTTGTAAAACAGAAGAGTGTAGTGATTGAAAAACTGGTAACCAACAGCTGATGGGTCCTGTTTGCGTGTTTGTGATGTGAGATCCTCTTCAGTCTGTTTCTTTCCTCTTAGATGACAATGAGGGCAGCAGCAGCGACACGGCGCCCCTCTTTCAGATGGCTGGAGATGGCCGCAGTACGGATGACATCACCATGCCACTGCTGTTTCTGTTCCATAAGGAGGGGAACATCCTTCTGGAGGCGCTGAAGGAGTACAGGCAGGTGGAGGTGCTGCTGAGCGATAAAGCCAGGGACAGAGGTACGATAATGCTTCGGTCCAAGATGAGACGGTTCATAAAAAACTGGTATTTAAAATTGGACTAAATTTTAAAAAACTGATTTTTGGTGAATTTTATTTAATTTACAGTGTTAAAGGCAAAAAAAACATTTTATAGTGTGTTTCACAGAAGCTACCACAAAATTCTGACCAATCAAAACATGAAATGAAACGCATTAAAATCATCAAATAAACATAAAACATGTATTAAAGTCATGTTTTTACAGCAATATTTTACAAGAGTACATGGAACCATATTGCATTCAATTAAAAAAGGGGTGATCTTCGCTGATTTTCTTTCCTGTTTTTTTATTCTAATTATTTGAAGAACTGCAAACAGCGGGACACTAACCTCATCTGCTCATGGCAACTACACACGTGGACAAAATTGTTGGTACCCCTCAGTCAAAGAAGGAAAAACCCACAATTCTCACTGAAATCACTTGAAACTTACAAAAGTAACAATAAATAAAAATTTATTGAAAATTAAATAATCAAAATCAGCCATCACTTTTGAATTGCTGATTAACATAATTATTAAAAAAACAAACTAATGAAACAGGCCTGGACATAAATGATGGTACCCATAACTTAATATTTTGTTGCACAACCTTTTGAGGCAATCACTGCAATGAAGCGATTTCTGTATTTGTCAATGAGCGTTCTGCAGCTGTCAACAGGTATTTTGGCCCACTCCTCATGAGCAAACTGCTCCAGTTGTCTCAGGTTTGATGGGTGTCTTCTCCAAATGGCATGTTTCAGCTCCTTCCACAGATGTTCAATGGGATTCAGATCTGGGCTCATGGAAGGCCACTTTAGAATAGTCCAACGCTTTTCTCTCAGCCATTCTTGGGGGTTTTTGGCTGTGTGTTTTGGATCGTTGTCCTGTTGGAAGACCCATGACCTGCGACTGAGACCAAGCTTTCTGACACAAGGCAGCACATTTCTCTCCAGAATGCCTTGATAGTCTACAGATTTCATTGTACCTTGCACACATTCAAGACACCCTGTGCCAGATGCAGCAAAGCAGCCCCAAAACATGACTGAGCCTCCTCCATGTTTCACCGTAGGGACAGTGTTCTTTTCTTCGTATGCTTGGTTTTTGAGTCTATGAACATAGAGTTGATGTGCCTTACCAAAAAGCTCCAGTTTGGTCTCATCTGTCCAAAGGACATTCTCCCAGAAGCTTTGGGGCTTGTCAACATGCATTTTTGTAAATTCCAGCCTGGCTTTTTTAGGATTGTTTTTCAGCAGTGGTGTCCTCCTTGGTCGTCTCCCATGAAGTCCACTTTGGCTCAAACAACGACGAATGGTGCGATCTGACACTGATGGACCTTGGCCTTGGAGTTCACCTTTAATTTCTTTGGAGGTTGTTCTGGGCTCTTTGGATACAATTCCAACGATCCGTCTCTTCAATTTGTCATCAATTTTCCTCTTGCGGCCACGTCCAGAGGGGTTGGCTACTGTCCCGTGGGTCTTGAACTTCTGAATAATATGAGCCACTGTTGTCACAGGAAGTTCCAGCTGTTTAGAGATGGTCTTATAGCCTTTACCTTTAAGATGTTTATCTATCATTGTTTTCGGATGTCCTGGGACAATTCTCTCCTTGGCTTTCTGTTGTCCATGTTCAGTGTGGTACACACCTTTTCACCAAACAGCAGAGTGACTACTTGTCTCCCTTTAAATAGGCAGACTGACTGATTATGAGTTTGGTAACACCTGTGATGTCAATTAAAGGACACACCTGAGTTAATCATGTCAGTCTGGTCAAATAGTTTTCAATCTTTTATAGAGGTACCATCATTTTTGTCCAGGCCTGTTTCATTAGTTTTTTTTTTTAAATAATTATGTTAATCAGCAATTCAAAAGTGATGGCTGATTTTGATTATTTAATTTTCAATAAATGTTTATTTATTGTTACTTTTGTAAGTTTCAAGTGATTTCAGTGAGAATTGTGGGTTTTTCCTTCTTTAACTGAGGGGTACCAACAATTTTGTCCACGTGTGTATAAGATGACCTTCCGCTTAGTTTATGTGCTCATCACAATGTCGACAGTCTATTTGGTTCTTCCTATGAACTTTATCCACACACATTCCAGCAAACAGTTGAGGAAGTTTCAAATATTGACTGATATGAACTGACTGGTGATTGGAGCAGATTTTAAGGAAGGAAACAGGTAAGGAGGACGTGATGGAGAAGTCTGGTGTTCAGGACAGGAATAGAGGAGGACAGATGGTAGTGGACTTTGCTAAAAGAATAAAAATGTTAGTGGAGAAGATATTTTACCAGAAAAGAAAGGAGAGAGGAGAACATGCGTTGATTAGTTTGTCTCCTGATGTTGTAATCTGAAAGAGATCTGAGAAGTGGTGTCTGGAAAAAGTGATGACAGCGGAACAGAGATTGATGTGCTGCAGGTTAGAATGGTCGTGGATAGGGCTGGAAATGTGTAGAAAGGTTACTAAAGTGGGATGGAAAGGTGGAAGGAGAACCTTGAAGGTCTGATGAATAAAGGAACACCTCAGAGAGCACACGGGAGAAGAGGTGGATGTGGACCATGATCAAAGATCAGTAAGGATAAAGTGTGGAGGGCGAGGATTGAAGAGTGGAAAGGCAGTTGGTCCTGACAACATACCTGTAGGCACAGAAGAGTTTAAGGGAGGTGGCTGCAGAGTTTCTGACTGGACAGTTTAAGAAGATTTTAGTCAGAAGATTCTTGAAGAATTGAGGAGAAAAGTTCTGGTTCCATTTTTAACGAGAAGGGAAAAATGCAGACAAACTACAGAAGAATAAAACTGAACTCTATCAGATGCTTGAGCCACTCGGCTCGTGATGTGGAGGAGCAGCTCTTATGGAGTGACTGAGCGCCCCACCTGAACAGCAGGTCCTTCCTGCTCGTGGGGGGGCTGAGAACCCTCATAGTTCTCCTCATTCTTCACCTGTTTTCCTAATTCTCCCCATCTTCCTGTAACTGTTCCTCTCTTTTATCTCTTTCTTCTGTCCTTAACTCTGCCCTTTGGCTGCGCAGACGCCATATTCAAAGGTAAACCTCTTCCTGGCAGTCTGGTGGAGGGCAGTAAGTATGTTCTTTTTACACCCCCCACCCCCATTGTCATGTCTTTACCCCTCCTCATTCCTCTGTCTGACCCTAATGTTCAATCATGGCAAACATTCATGTGATTACACCTTTAGTGTTGAGCTTTAAAAGTGAAAACCCTTAAAGACCCACTCCCATGAAAGGTGTGTTATAGATAGATAGATATGAAAATGGATCTAAAGATGATCGGATTGGGTCTTTGAAGGTGAAATTCTTTACCTGTAATCTCAAATGTGCTAATAAGCTCAGATTTGTTTGTTTTAGAACCACATTGATGCAACTCTCTGTAGTCCATTTACTCCTGCTTTCATAGTGCAGGGAAGCTTGAAAGCCTACATGCTGCAGGAAGCATGACTCACCGTCACTTACAGCTGCCAGCGTCTCTATAAAAACGGTTCTATTTCTGACCCAGGCGGGTCCAAAGAGAGCGCGTGCAGACTGAGGAGGGGGAGGAAAGGTGTATTACTTCTCAGCTTCACTCCTGCTGCCTTTTCAGGTGCGGATGTGAAAGACGCAGAGGAGGACTGTCAAACTGAGGCTACAAGCCCCGCCCCCTCTGAACCTGTTGGCCAGACTCAGATGAGCTCAGTGGAACTGGGTGAAAAAGCTCCGGAGGAAGTTTCCTCTGCACAGAAGGAAGCGTGTGTGGATGACGACCGTCGTCCTGCAGAGGGAGTGAGTCCTGTAGATCCACCCGCTGACCCGGCTCAGCCCAAAGACGATAGAGACTCCAACGAGCCTGAAGATCGGCGGGACTCCAGCAGCCAGTCGGTGGATGAACTGTTGGCTGATTGGCAGGAAGACCTGGAGGCATTTAGGCAGATGGAGAAGGACGAGCTCTGACAGCCATTGTACCCTGGGACGGTGGTTTGACCCTGCTGTGAGGACGAAACTGGGAGGGATGTGTTTTCCCAGAATTCCATTCTGCATTGGATGAGCGTGGCATTGCTGACAGGAAGCTGTCATGAAGGTTTCTTCCTTCTGTTCTCTGCTAGATGAGCAGAGGACACCTGCATCCCTGGAACCTAAAGTCATCCTTACAGTGTAGAGGATGGTTGAGAGACCCGGGGTATGAACGGGCTTCACGTTCACTTCCTGTTTTCTTATCATTCATACTAAACTTGTAACAATGGCTTACGTTCTGTTCATTTCTGTGCATTTCTGAATTCTTATGCCTCGTTGGGGGACCACGTTTTCTCTCTCGCTAATTCATTGACCAGCTGATTTTGCTAGAATTCAACGATCGTTTGTGATTATATATCTAGTATTTTAATGGTTTGGTGATTGTTGGTAAACAATGAGAATCAGGTTCATTTGTTAAACAAAATATCCTTTTCCTGGAAAAATTGAATTCATTTGGAAGACGTGTGAAGATTAATGTATATATGTATATGTACAGACGTTGCTGTTTGCTCAGGTTCAGGTTCCCACATCGAGCAGGTTTAGGACCACACGGATGCAGACACTTCCTGCTGCCGCCACTGGAGGGCGCTGTACAACCTGTTTATGACGCTAATCTGTAGCAAAGTCAACAAGTTTACAGAACGAGAATCAATAAAGTTTTAAAAAAAGAAATGTGGAGTATAAAAGTTTCTGTTCAGTTGTAGAAACCGGAAGGGTTATGCCATATTTAAAACGAACTTTAAAAGGAGGCGGGGAAAAGAAATATTTTATAGGGAAAACAAAACTGTTTTTATAGAAAAACACGGAAGTGACGATTTTGAAATCAGTTTGTCCTTTTTTTTGTAAAGAAAAGAAAAATCCTATAAGCTGAAAGTGGGTTCTCCCACCCGATGACTCAAGTCTACAAATGGACTTTGCGGACATGATTTCTAAAACAATTCTGGCTCTTCTGATGTTTAAGGTCTTCTTTTTATATCAACTTTTTTCCATGTTCCATGTTGGACATTTCCCAGAGTGCATCTCGGCATCAGTCGGAATGTCGTCGTGGAAAGCAGCGTTTTGTGATGGAACATTTTTTACTGCACGAGGATTAAGCTTGTAAACCTTTTTCCTTATAAAGTCCATTTAGAAACTAGTAGATAATCTTTTTAAGCATTTAAAAGTGACATTTAATGAGTTCTTGAGTTGTTCCACGTTTGGATGAATCTGGATCGAACAAAAACAAATCCTCATGAATAAAAAAATGTTTTGGTAACTAGACTTGATCTTGATCTAATATTCTCCCTTTAAATGTCTTTTAAAACATTTTATTTGAAGTATTTTCTTCAACCACGTCTCTGTTGACGTCGCTGCTCCATATTTCGTTAGTTTTTCATGTGAGTTTGAAATGTCAAAATGAACTTGTGGCGCGCGCATCCTCGCATATTTCACGTCAGTTTCATTTTCAGCGTGACTACGTCAGAAGAGGCCCCGCCCCCCGGCTGGGACCACAGCCTCTGGGCGGCTCAGCTCCGGCCGTGATTGGCGGGTCGTAGGAGCAAGATGGCGGCAGTGCAGCGCGCGGCAGCGGAACCCTGAGATGACGCAAGCTTCAGTTTACGTTCAGCCCTCTCGGCTCCGAGCTCTCCAGTCTCCACAGTAGATCCCGACCGCCGCTGGAGCCCGGAAGGCTGGCCGGGGACCCTTCAGTGGACCGAGCGGAACCGGTTCCTCTGAGTAAGTTCCAGCGCGGATCTGGTTCCGTGAAAAGGAGCCGTTTCTGCCGCGTTCTCGCGGCGGGCTGCCTCCCGCTTTCCTCGGTGCTTCCTCGTTGCGCTCCCGGCGCCCTGCTTCCTGTTTACGGGCCGTCTGCCGGGGAGGCTTTGCTTCGCAGACGGGTCGGAACCGTTCGGGTGCTGCTGAGCCCAGTAGAGCCCGCTCGTTTGCATTGGACCCCGCTGCTTCATCTTTATACATTTTCCACTCGTCCTGCCCCCCACCCCCCGGTCTGAGGAAACTGGAAACAGGGAAGACCTGTGCGGACCCGGGCGAGCCACGTTTGAAGGAACACGCACGGCCTCGCCCCCCCGGGGGGGACAAAGCCCCCAGTGTCTCTCTGGAGCGCGGCTGACCACAGCTGCTGGGCGGTGGTGCCCGTCGTGATCCGGGGGGTGGGGGTCCGTGACCGCGCGTGGGGCTTCCTGCTGCCGTCTGCGCAGACGCGACTGCGTCTGCAGTCCGTCTTCATTCCTCGTTGGAGCTGCTGCACGTGCCTGCTGCATCTCAGCTGATGCGCAGGCGCGCCGCAGCTCATGATTGAATGTGTTTCCTCTTCTCTCACACTCCTGTAAACCTCTCGATACCAAAGGGAGGTTTCCATCTGCCCAAGAGGTCTTTAAACGCACCATATGGTCTGTGTCAGACAGCAGGTCATTGCAGCATCCCTCTGCTCTGAGGCTGGTCTGAGCATCCTGTCACCAGCAGCTGACGGACAGCTTGTTTATGTTCCCAGAAATCCTGCCAGCGGATGCTGCAAGCCTCCCCCGACTACTTTATTCTTGATTTATCCACCCCCATCTGCCCTCCTCGCTTTCATTTGTTTGCACTGATGGCTCACATATGGCTTCTTGATCCCACGTCCAGTAGAGAGAGACTAAAATATGAGTCTCACTCCTCCTCTGTCTATCTTACTGAGCCAGGCAGATCTATTCTTAGTCCTCCTTCCGTATCCCATCAATCATCTGCATCATCTCCTGCAGTCACCTCCTGACCCATGCTGATGAAAAGCAGTGAAGAAGAGCATTCGGTCGCTGCTGGGGTCATCATGCAACACCTGTGATGTCACTGTGGGAAGAGGTGGTGCGTTTCCATGGTTACCGGGATGTCTCCTCCATCTGTTGGGTGGGAGTTCCCTCAGATCCAAACCTTGTGTTTTGAATGAAGCTGGGCTGTTTGTCCTGTGCTGTGAAGAGCATCAGAACCCGTCCAGGTTCTGTTTGCTGGTTTGGCGGCTGCTGTCGCCTGACAGTCGGCGTGTCTTTCAGGTAACAGAACCAAAGCTGGAGTGTTTGGAAAAGAGAAGAAAACCCAAGGAAGGGCAGTAGTTCAGAGGATTTGGTGTTTCTCTGAGGTGTCGGTAAGAACATGCCTAAATCTGAATGCAGTTTCCACAGTTGAGTGCAGATACATAAAGCAGAACACAATTTAGGGAGATTCAAACTGCAATAGAAAATGTCTGTCATTACTTTCAAATCATTAACTGTAACGTTTGTTAACATTATGCAGATAAGATGCAAACACTGCTGCTCTCCTGCTGGTAAGATGTGAACTTTAACATGTAAAGCCAGAAAACTTCATTATCTAATTAACATTTCTCATCAATTACATTAGGTTTCAGTGGTTAAATAAACATGAAATGTGAGCTAATCTCATTAACTAACAGAAAGTCATTTCAGAAAGGGATTCCTCAGCAAACATAAACTTAGTTTAGTGTCGCGCTGCAACATCTACCTGTATGTGCGCTTTTATGTTAGCAAACAAACAAATGCAACTTGTTGAAGATGTTGCTACAGCTTCTCACTTCAGCTTCAGGTTAAAGCTCCCTCTACTCAGTGGCTTCATGTGCAGCTGGGACGAGGTATCCTTCCGCGCTGGTATATAGTCCTGTTCAGATTTTCAGTCTTTACAGCAGTGTGCTGCTGCCTGCCTGCATCACTACCGTCTGCACACACGGGCGTGCACAGGAGTCTGTGTATAATAGTCTCCTGCCATCTGCGTATATTGTTGCACTGCTGTCTGCGCGTGGGCGGGCACTACTGTCTGCGTTTTATGACACACTGCCGCCTGCGCGCCGCTCTGGATGAGAACAGTTTTGTGCTGGATCCTTGCAGTAAACAGGGACTGACTGCGTGATGCTTCCCGTCTCACGGTACAGCTTTTTTCTGCGTCTCCTGACGTGTTTATGGTCTAGTTTATTGGCGTCAGAACTCTTCACACCCTTTTGTTAGAGTAATGGTGCTGCGTTCATGGACCTTCATCCAGCTCAGACTCTGCACAGACTTGTTCCAGCTGTTTCCCTTTCATTGTAAATAGAAACCCCTTCTGATGCCTTCATGACATCAGTGTGTTTTTCTGCTGCACAGACAGCATGTTCATGAGGATGTGCATGAAACAAGCATCTGAAGAAGTATCCAACCAGTTCCACCTATGGAAGGAGGGCTTCAGTAACAGGAGGTCTTTGAAAACGCTTTTTAGGGATGCAGTGATTAATTTTACAACAATTCAATTCATACCATCATTTGTGGTTGCTGATTTGATTCCTTTCGGTGTATTACAGCACTACTTTTATGCCTGTTTATGTCTGTTAGTTGCTGTTGAACCTCAGCAGACATGTTGGATGTTTCTGCGCAGTCGAGCTGCGGTTTGCATCTTAACTGCAGACTCGAGGCTGAATCGCAGCTGAAGCACCAAACATTTCCGCCTTTTCTTTCACAGAGCGACGCAGCTGAATCGCACGCTTCAAACTGATGTCCGTTTCCTTCAGTTGTGCTAATTGCTAATGAATATTGATGTGACCATTCTCTCTGTCTGCAGCTTGTTGGTTGGTTTGTTTGCAATTCAGATGATCTGGGAACATATGAGCGCGCTCAGTGTGGAGCAGCAGCTGAACACAGTAAACAGGCTGACTGCAGCCGCCATGGAAGGTTAAACCACCATTTAAACAAAGAACAACTTGAGTAGAAGTGGCGTGAGCCAGCCGACGCTGATCTCCTGAGCTTTGGTGGTTCTGCTTCAGCATCTCCACGTTTGTTTGATCCTGTCCTTCACGCTGAAGCAGCTGAAGGTTTGACCCCGTTTCAACCCCAGCAGCTCCAGTTCACCTGCAGCCGGCGTGGGAAACGGCATGTGCATCCGCCCTCGTATGAAAACCCAAACACGACTTTAAGTATTTATTTTAGCATCAAGCCGGTTCCAGGGTTTGGCTGCTGGTGGAGACGCGGAATGATCCGGATCTTGGCTTTTACCGCAACAAAGCTTCAGTTTTGGGTCTGCAGAGCTTCTCTAAGCCTGAACGCATCTTGAACTTCCGTCATAAATAAATGCGCTGCAGTTTTCCTTTGACACAAAGTGAGGTTGCAGTTCAGTCTGCAGGACAGAGCAGCTTCGGGATGCCCCGCCTCCCTGCCTCGCCATGCTGCTGCTTCAGGTTCAAACTGCTGGGAAAATACCGAGCACTTTGCATGTTTAGCTCTGGAATTCCATTCGTTTTTCTGTGTTAAGAGACGATGCTTCTGTCACTTTTTTGAAAGCATGTGGTGTCACGTTCTGCCTCTGATCTCTGAATTCTAACCTTCTCGTTAAAAAAACAATATGAAGCCGCTCTTCTTTACACTTATCTGACTCAAAGCAGACTCAACGTGAACAGTTTACTCATCTCCCAGAACCTCCATTTACAAACGCGTCTTGAAGAACAGCAAATGGCAACAATGAACACAACCCAATGAAATGGTTTCAATCCATCCTGACTCAGAACTTCTGGGGTTCTGACTCGGTTCAAGAGCAGCTGGACTTTAGATGTTCTGCTCCTGAACTGAAGCTCCTTCAGAAGCTCACAGGACATCAGGCTCTGCATTCACTGGAGCTTCCTCTTCTGCTGGCATAAATCTACAGTTAAAGTTACGTTTTTACATGTAATCTGGGTCGGTTTAAAACGGTTGGATAACTGGGTCAGTTGTTCGTTTTCTTCCAGTCCGACGCCGTGTTGTAGACCAGTCCTGAGCAGCGGTTCTCCAGCCCGTATGAAGGCTTCGCAAACATGTTTCTCCTTGGTGTCTGAGCGCAGAGACCCGTGTTGGTTGTTGTTACTTTACTCTGACCCGCGACCCGCTGGAGCGTAACGGCGCGTCAGCAAAGGATAAGCAGCTGTTTTGTCTACAAACCCAGTTTCTGTTCTGGTGTTGATCCTTTGTCCTTGTACACGTTCCACAGGTCGCTGACGGATGCTTGGCACATTTGAAGAAGTTCTATGCTCTCTAGTGAAAATGTTTTTGAGAAGTTTTCCATTTTCATTGGGCTTAACTGCAGTAAAATATGCAGTGACGAGAGCAAAGCAACAGGGGAAGAATCCAAACAACCTGGATTGAACAGGCTGCCGTTTGGATCCTTCACCATTCCTGCCATTTCCAGAAATCCTGCCTTATTTGCTGCCGATCAGGTGTGTTCAGCCAATCAGGAGCTTCAACGGCAGGTTGGTTGGAAAACATGTTGGACACCGGCCCTCGAGGCCTGGAGTCCGACACCCTGTTGTACTCAGAGTGGAAACAGGAATCTTCTTCTGTCAGGTTGAATTCCTGGTTTGTGATTCCTCGTTTTCGTGTCTTTCCATGATTTTTTTTCACGTCCAGGAAGAACTGCTCTGACATCATCGCTCTGGTGCTCCTCAGTGGGTTGCAGACGGTTCTGCTGAACCTGCTTCGGGTCAGTGCAGTTCATTGACCTCCTTCAGTCTCAGAGGAACGTTGGAGATAAATGGTTCTCCTCATTTCTGAGGCTGCTGGTCTGCACTGCTCCTCCAGAGTGACCAACGGTCACCAGGTGATCCACGCTGTCAGCTGAAAATGTCCGTTGGTGATGTTTGCTGTAAGTGTTTCCTGTGAAGTTTCGTTTATTAGAATTGAACTTTTGAAGGTAGTCTTTCATATTTAGGTGACACCGCCGGCAGAAATCCCTGTTTGATTAGAAGTTGAGATGAGAAACAAACTTTTTAGCCGATGATGATGAAGCCGTAAACCCACAGAGGTTCCTTTGGGGGTTCAGAGGAGAACGTCTGATCTTCATGGGTTTTATGAAGCAACAATAAAGGACAACATTTCAGGGATAAACAGTAAAAAGAGAACAGCATTAATCACCAAATCTCCAGTCCGGAGAACCCGGAAGCGCTCGTGGTTGCTTCCACATTCCTCCCCCCCCCCCCCCCCCCCCCCCCCCCCCCCCCCCACCACCACCACCACCACCACAGGGAGACCCTTCTCCTTAAGGAACCTCATGGGAAAAACTTGATGAAACTTTCATCCATGGCTTCAGTCAGCTCTGCAGCCGGTTTTTCCTGCTTCACAGTCGCCTCTGGCACAACCGCGTTAGTGCAGACATAAGCGCCGCACACGCCCTGGACTGCAGCGTGCACATGCAAGCAGCAACATGCACAGCTCCTTTTCACCTCCTTTGACAAACGGACTCGTTGAAGCAGACGAGTGCGGCGTGGATGCGACCTCCAGGTATGCGGTCTCACATGTCGTACGCTCGTGATTGTGACGTGCACAAACCTTTGCGGGTGAATGCGGCGTATGAGGCTGTATGTTACAGTTCTGCCTGTGAGGTTGGACTTTCTGTGGTGAAGTGGCGTGGATCTCCAAGTGTTCACCAGATCGGTTCCGGCGTGTTTGCGTGATGGCTGCCACAGGCATGTCCTATAGACACGCTGCAGCTTCCAGGCGAGCTGGACGCAGCGGCGTGCTGCCAGGCTGCAGAGCGCTGTCTGAGGCTGAACACGTGACCTCATGGGAAAGCCACGTTTGGATCACGTTCACTTTTTTTGGGGTTCATTGAAATATGGGGGTGTTCTGATGACACCTCAAAGGTGAACTGAGGTGATGTCAAGTCAAGAAACCTTTGGATCTGGACGCTCGGTGGGTTGTGACCTTCACGCTTTGCTCTTCAGGTTCTCCTGTTTCCTGGTGTGTTTGTTTACACCAGGAAAGCTGCATCTTCTGACCTGCTGGTGACACGGACGGGTTACGCTGCCGCAGAACATCCCTGACATGTCGCCTCAGTGGGTTTTTGAGCTGTAACCTGTGAGCTCCTCATCCAGCAGCCGCAGCTCTGGGTCTATTTTTGGCCACTTCTATTCACAGTTTCAATACTGACAAATCAAAGCCTTTTGAGCAGATGCAGCCCACACGCCGGAGACCCTTTGAAACCTAACGTCTCTCAGACAGCGCCGCTCCTCCTCCTCAGCGTTTGCACACAGGGAGAAGGTTCTGCTCTCCTCCTCACTGCTCCTGAGGCTCTTGGGCTTTGTTTGGTTTGAATCTCTTTCGTGATTTTTGGAGGTTTTGCTTCATGGCTGCAGGCTGTAGACACTGTGGCTTCCTGCAGTTTCTGCTTTGGTGCAGCGTCCTCCTCTGGTTCAGAGATGTGACGGCGTGCTCCTGGTGCACATGGTGGGGGTCGTGGCCCCAAATCGAAGCTCCTAATGTGTTAAACGTTTTTCTGGTGAGAGCCCATTCTCCAGTGTCAAGCAGAACAGTTTCACCTCCTCTCTGCTCCTCCTTCCTCCTCACACTCCTGGAGGTCAGCTGCTCTAAAGGAGTAAATGCTGACACCCCCCCCCCCCGCTGCCTTCAGAGGAGCTTCGAGCTTTGTCTTCCAGCTTTCAAAGCCCCTCATCCTCCTCCTCATCTGTGACTCCCCCTTTTCCACACTGCTCTGCTGTCTGTCTGTGCAGACGTCCGTCATTTCTGTGTAGACGGCAGAAGACAGAAACGGCGTGAATGAAAGCGTCCATGAAGTGTGGGTGCGTGGGACGCTGTGACTGACAGTGATGTTCACAGCATCTCCATCCATCTGCTGGGGGGCTTCCTGTCCTGATAATAAAAGACTTTTGTTCCTTTAGAGGAAATTCTTCAAACTTTTTTATGATTTGTGAAAAGTGAGGAGGCGTTTAAGACGAATCAATCAGAGCAATTCATTTGATAAGATGTAATATTTATTTAAAAAAACATAGTTTATTTTTATCTGTGAAAAACTGTGAGATTTATTGCTAAGTTTGACCTTTTTTCAAATTAGTATTTATAAAAAAAGTGTTTTTTCCAAACTAAACTGTTTTTGGAGCAGAAAAATAAATCCAATTGTATCTGAAACTTTAAAATTCAACTACATGTCAAAAACGGTTAAAACCAGGTAACCACCATTTACCATTCAATGGAAAAAATATAATATAATGAAAATATTATAACAGTATTAATAATAACAGTTAAAAATAAAAAACATGTCTTGATGTTTAAAAGTTGTATTTTAATCATCATAAAAAGCTCAGTGTATCTGCTGGAAAATCAGTGAGAAGCTGCGGTTGATTATTTTGACTTCATCAATAAAAGGACCAAAGGAGGAAGTGTTGATTCCCATAATGCAACTCTGTTGTAGATCTGAGAACAGTTTTTATTTATGCAGACTTTACAAAATGCGCTCTGCTCAACATGTTTCTCCAACATTTGAGGAACTGAAAGTTGTTTGCTTACAGAGGAGATGAACTCCTGGACCTGTGTGACGAATGAGCCCCAATCATGCTTATCACACCGCCCTGTTTGACTCTTCAAAGGAGGGTTTGATCTGCCGTGATGTTTGGTTTTCCAGCAGCATCAGCTTCAGGCAGACGGTGAAGGTTCTCACAGTGGATGGATGGGACAACAGTTTCAATCCCAGACATGAGGCTGTCTGCTGGTTGTGGGTTCAAATCCCTGACTAGACAGACGTAACCATAAAGAAAACACGTTCAGAAGGAAGAAACTGAGGCAGTTATTCTGTTTTCCAATAATCTGCTAAACTAAAGTTTTTTTGTCCACTGCTGTCCTGAACGTTGCAGCCGAACACGTCACGGATCTCTTGGATGCTCAGGTGCGTTTCCACAAGGCTTACATGTGCGTCATGATCTTTCTGATGAGACCTTCAAACCTGCGGACGGGGGTCTTTCCCCAGGAGATCTGCTTCAATATCTGTGAACTATGGGTTTGTGTGAGGTGGCGTTCCGGATCGCTGCTAAACTGGGTCCTCTGTGAGCGCCACGCCCAGAAAGCGCCGGAGCTTCTGCTTTTGTGGACGTGCTGATGATCAATGAGGTGGATTATCAGCAGCTGATGCTGTCGAGCTTCTGAACTCTGGATTTCACACGCGGATCACGATTTATGGAGCAGCTTTGGTTAAATATTGACCGCTGGAATATTTGGTCTGTCGTAAAAGAACTGTAACAGAAGAAGTTAACTGTGTTTTCCTGCGTTCAAAAGCTTTTGTTGTGAAGCAAATCTATTTCAGCATCAAAGATACTTAAGATCTAAAATGCCTCCAAATCTGCTGATGTGAGCCTCTGTGGTCCAGACTGATGAGTAATTCAGAGAACTGTAAGAACTAGATCTTGTAGAACCATCTGGGTACCATGTGTCACCTGACACCCTCAGCATGTAAGCTCCTCCCCTCGAGGGGAGTCTGGTTTGTGCGTCTCCTGGTGCTGACGTGAACCTTCTGTTCTTGGTCCCCACCAGGTGCGAGTGCGATGAGGAGCGGCTCCAGGGAGTGAGGCCATGGGCTGCACCTCTGCCAAGCAGGTGTCGGCCGTGCCCAACGATGAGGAGGGACGCGGCAAGGTCTACAGCAACGGGGACGCCTTCTCCGGTCAGTACACGCCGTCACAGCTCCGCCCCCGCGCGGGAGGAGGTCATCCGCAGCTGCAGATTTACACAAGTCAGACACATGCTGGCAGTTCTGGAGAGGAACAGGAACTGATGGTGCCGTGTGCGGTTCTGATGACTTACCAGGACAAATATTTACTGCCAACGCGGTCGGGCCTGAAAACCATTTCACGCGTCCTTTGTTCTCTGATCTCATCGCCGTTCCCTCCAGTGAGGATGTTTATGGCGATAAGCTCCGAGGAAAATCAAACCGAGACGTTCTCCGTTTGAGGAGAACCACGCAGACGTTCTCCGTTTTTAGAACCACACAGACATTCTGCGTTTGAGGAGAACCACGCAGACGTTCTCCGTTTTTAGAACCACACAGACGTTCTGCGTTTGAAGAGAACCACGCAGACGTCCTCCGTTTGAGGAGAACCACTCAGACGTTCTCCGTTTTTAGAACCACACAGACGTTCTGCGTTTGAAGAGAACCACACAGACGTTCTGCGTTTGAAGAGAATCACGCAGACGTTTTCGATTTGAGAAGAACGACGCAGACGTTCTCCGTTTGAGGAGAACCACGCAGACGTTCTCTGTTTGAGGAGAACGATGCAGACACTCTTCCTTTGAGGAGAACCACGCAGACACTCTTCGTTTGAGGAGAACCACGCAGACGTTCTTCATTTGAGGAGAACGACGCAGACGTTCTCCGTTTTTAGGAGAACCACACAGACGTTCTGCGTTTGAAGAGAACCACACAGACGTTCTGCTTTTGAAGAGAACCACACAGACGTTCTCCATTTTTAGGAGAACCACACAGACGTTCTCCATTTTTAGGAGAACCACACAGACGTTCTACGTTTGAAGAGAACCACGCAGACGTTCTTCATTTGAGGAGAACGACGCAGATGTTCTACGTTTGAAGAGAACCACGCAGACGTTCTTCATTTGAGGAGAACGACGCAGACGTTCTGCGTTTGAAGAGAACCACGCAGACGTTCTTCATTTGAGGAGAACGACGCAGACGTTCTGCGTTTGAAGAGAACCACACAGACATTCTGCGATTGAAGAGAACCACACAGACGTTCTGCGTTTGAAGAGAACCACACAGACGTTCTGCGTTTGAAGAGAACCACACAGACGTTCTCCATTTTTAGGAGAACCACACAGACGTTCTACGTTTGAAGAGAACCACGCAGACGTTCTTCA
This sequence comes from Oryzias celebensis, assembly GCA_014656515.1. Lineage (NCBI taxonomy): Eukaryota > Metazoa > Chordata > Actinopteri > Beloniformes > Adrianichthyidae > Oryzias > Oryzias celebensis. The sequence continues at coordinate 1,195,046 of BNCR01000004.1, forward strand.
TTTGAGGAGAACCACGCAGACGTTCTCCGTTTTTAGGAGAACCACACAGACGTTCTGCGTTTGAAGAGAACCACACAGACGTTCTCCGTTTTTAGGAGAGCAACACAGACGTTCTCGATTTGAGGAGAACCACGCAGACGTTTTCGATTTGAGAAGAACCACGCTGACGTTCTCCGCTTGAGGACGACCACGCAGACGTTCTCCGCTTGAGGACGACCACGCAGACGTTCTCCGCTTGAGGAGGACCACGCAGACGTTCTCCGCTTGAGGAGAACCCCGCAGACGTTCTCCGTTTGAGGAGATCCCCGCAGACGTTCTCCGCTTGAGGAGGACCACGCAGACGTTCTCCGTTTGAGGAGGACCACGCAGACGTTCTCCGTTTGAGGAGGACCACGCAGACGTTCTCCGTTTGAGGAGGACCACGCAGACGTTCTCCGTTTGAGGAGGACCACGCAGACGTTCTCCGTTTGAGGAGGACCACGCAGACGTTCTCCGCTTGAGGAGGACCCCGCAGACGTTCTCCGTTTGAGGAGGACCACGCAGACGTTCTCCGCTTGAGGAGGACCACGCAGACGTTCTCCGCTTGAGGAGGACCACGCAGACGTTCTCCGCTTGAGGAGGACCACGCAGACGTTCTCCGCTTGAGGAGGACCACGCAGACGTTCTCCGCTTGAGGAGGACCACGCAGACGTTCTCCGTTTGAGGAGGACCACGCAGACGTTCTCCGTTTGAGGAGAACCACGCAGACGTTCTGCAGATGGAGCATTCTGCTGCAGCTCTGCTTTAATTGCATTCAGTTGGCTGCTGTGAGATGATGGGCGGCTGAGGGATTAATGCCGATTAGGAATTGGAGCGTCACGCTGGTGTAACGGCACACAGGCGGACGGATCAGATGATGATCCACCGGCACACCCCCCCACCCCCCGTCTGACCTTGTTTTCCCGCTTCTTCCTTAAAATTTTCTGCGCTGCGTTCGAGGACTGTTTTCCTTGAGGGCAGTTCCTCTTCTTGCTTGACTCTTTTTTTGCCCCGCCCCTTTCCTTCTCTCCTCCCCCTCTTCCTGGCTTCATCTCTCCGCCTCTTTCCTCTCGTTCGCAGCAGCACCGGGTCAGAACCTCGTGTCCTTTCACATCCTTTGGGCCTGCTGCCCCCCCCCGCCTGTTTGCTTGCAGTTGGGAGGGGGGTGCTGTGGAAGGAACAGACTGTCGTTTGCAGGAGGGGGGAGTGAACTTTGAGGATCAGTTCTCATAAGCGATAAAAGGTTGTTTTCAAACCCAAAGTGTTGCATATAGACTCTAACCGTAACCTCCAGCCTCAGTAGATCTCACACAATAACCGGAAGGCTGAACTCCATTACACAAACACTGTGGGATGGGGGGGTCACACCGCTGTTGTCAGCAGAGATCATGGATCGCAGTAGAGATGATCTGGTTCTGGGTTTGTTCTGAATCTCTGCATATGTTTAAACTACTCGTTTCAGATGTTTTAGCGCTAAAAACAACAGAAATGTTGGTTCATCTTTCCAAAATGTCCAGAAATTCCTTCAGACCACAGCTGGAACTTCAGCTTAAGCTGCCGATCACATGTGGAGTCTGTTGGTGTGGGAGGTGCCAGGATAACTGAGATCCTTAGAACCTGCTTAGAACACCCGTAGCCTTCAGAACCTGGTTGGATCCTTAGAACCTGGTGTAATATCGAGTTAATTCCTCATAAAAAGGTACTTTGATCCGTTCATGCAACTCTGAGAATTCCCCAAAACCTGCTCTCTGAGCACCAGCCTTCCAACCCACGAAAACAAGCGGGTCTTCACATTGTGACATCACAAAGTGGGAGAAGCCCCTTCCAGGAACAGTCTTTGCTGCCAGCCCCGCCCCCAGGCTAACACGCACTTTCTCCTTGGAGCTCGCGGTGATCTGTAAAACGCTTTTATTTGTATGCACATCCATCTTTGTAGAAGTTTGGACGTATTTTGTTTTCGTGGATGAAACGCAGACACGCTGCTGAGGCCGGCTCTAGAATGATGTCATGAAATGGGCGGCACCCACAAGGAGCGAAAGGCGGAGCCTCAGAGATGGAGGCGTCTTACTTCCGGGTAGGAAAAGGAGTTCAGGAAAAGAACAGAAACAGTTAGCTCTTTCATGTGCCAAAGGTAAAAGCTGATCATACATATGGAGAAAGTTGACTCTGAAAGGCTTAGGAACGGCGTGCTAGAACGGCGTGCTATAGACCCTTGAAGTCATGAGCCCTCTGCGTCTCTGAACACACTTCTCTGTGAGCAGGATGCAAAAATAGCGATGCTGGTGACCCGATAAGGTCGGCGATTCCTTTGGCGGGATAAATATGGCACCGGGGGGACGTCAGCACGTGCAAGTCCCTAATTATTGCTGCTGGAGTGCTCTTTAGCATGGTGGGTTGCTGTCTGAGTGTGGATCAGTGCAGAATAAGAAGCCTGGTGGTGCTTACAGAACCCTCCAGAGTTCTGCTTTGAGGAAGAACCATAATTCTCAGGATTTTCTGAACTCCTCTGAGCGACAGCAGACCACAGGTGAACATGCAGAGAAAACAAACACCTCCTTTGCTATTTATGTCTGACGAAAAAGGAACTGAATAAATGTGTCTGTTCCATCAGAGTGTCTGTTTCAGGATGATTTACTGTGACCGCCTCCACTCCATAATCATGTGTCCCAAGCACTGAGCAGGGCTGCAGAGGAACCTGCTGTCCCCACTTATCTACCTGGATCAGGTAAATTCAGCTGCTGAGAGACTGAAATCACTCGATTCCAGTCATCTGGGCGGTTCATAGAACCAGGAAATGAGCAGAGATCAGACTGTGATGGTCAGTGAAATATCTCCAGAAATATCTTCAGAGAAGGTCAGAAGGAGCTGCTTTGTGTCTTTCTAGATCCAGAGAAAGTCTATGACAGGATCCAGAGAGGTGGTTTGCATGAGGAAGTCTGGAGTGACGGAGAAGAAGGTTGGAGTAGATCAGGACATGGATGAGAGCTGGAAGTCAGAGATGTTCTTTAGGAGGTGAAGGTGGAGGTGGGACTTCACCAAGAATCAGCTCTGAGCTCCTGGATTCTGTGGTGATGGACAGACATAAGAGAAGCAGACAGGAGGCTGAGGAGGAGGCAGCAGAGATGAAGGTGTAGAGCAGGGCTGCTCATTCCTGGTTCTCGTGATCTACCTCCTGCCTGTTTTGCAGCTCTCTCTGCACTGCTTGCTGCTGATTACCTGGACCAGGTGTGTTCAAAAAATGAGAATGTGGAGACGTCTGACTGAGCTAATTGGGAGGGCTGGTGCTCAGAGAGCAGGTTTTAGAGCAACTCTGAGATGTGTGAATGGATCAAAATAGCGCTTTGAGTGAGGAATTAACATAATATTATACTTAAAGGCTCAAAGGAGTTGAAGTTGCATCATACAGGGCTTTAAGATAACCCCAAAACAGCTCAATAGAGACACTGTCAGTTGGAAGTTGGAATCTGTAAATATCTTGCTAGCTTAGCTTAACTGAACTGTTTTTGTGCGCCTCCTCCTTAAACTATCCGTTGATGACATGCAGACTTCTAGTAGAGTTTTATCTGTGATAATAAGCTTGAAATATAGATATATATACAGAACATAAAAATAAATTAAATAACCAATTTTTGATCGGTTTGTCAACCATGTGATCGGGTCGTCGACCATGTGATCGGGTCGGTTTCAGATCATGTGATCGGGTAGGTTTCAGATCATGTGATCGGGTAGGTTTCAGATCATGTGATCGGGTAGGTTCCAGATCATGTGATCGGGTCGTCGAACATGTGATCGGGTCGGTTTCAGAACATGTGATCGGGTAGGTTTCAGATCATGTGATCGGGTCGTCGAATATGTGATCGGGTCGGTTTCAGAACATGTGATCGGGTCGTCGACCATGTGATCGGGTCGGCTTCCGATCATGTTATCGGTTCGTCGACCATGTGATCGGGTCGGTTTCAGATCATGTGATCGGGTCGTCGACCATGTGATCGGGTCGTCGAATATGTGATCGGGTCGGTTTCAGAACATGTGATTGGATCGGAACATTCCTAACACACAAATAAAATACTCAGAAAGGAAGCTGCGTTTCTCGAAATGGTCGGATCATCTTCCTGCTGAGAGGGGCCCCTCCCACATGCAAAGTCATGACCCCCCCGTCATGCCTTTTCCACACCTGAACTGTGTGTGGGGGGGTCTCTGTCTGCGGAGGCTCAGTGACTCTGCAGTGATGGAGCTGTGGATCCTGCTGGAGTCTCAGATGTTTCACCTGCTGCTTCCTGAGCTGCTTTCAGCTGCAGATAGCGAGTGCCGCCGCGGCTTCCTGCAGCAGCTCGGCGTGTTTGTGTGTGCTGTGTTGCCACGGCGCTGCTGTGCGTGGCTCTCAGAGCAGCGTTGCTGCGACTGGTTTACATTCCCAGAATAAACAGCCAAAGTCGCCTGCATTTGTTTTGTCTCTTTTTCTGGATCCCAGGCAACTTCTCCGTTTGTGTCTTCCACAATGACTGGAAGCGTTTTCTCTGCAGGAGGACAGTCCACGCTCGTGCACGTGTGCAGTCACAGAGGTCCAGTTGAGGCCAGATGGTGGCCTAAGCCCTTCTGCCGGCTCACAGAGGCAAACGGATCAGATCTGATCAAACGAGGCCAAAGCGCTACAGAAAAAATGTTCTGAGTGTTATGGCTGTGTCTCTGCAGTACATCAGACAGGTTTACAGCAGAGAAGCTGCATCCTTCTGTTTGTAGATGTCGTTTCTTATTGTGTTTTGCTGAAGATGTTTCTCTTTTAATTACAACCTGTAGCTTCCGTCAGAATGTTTTCATCACGTTCATTCCAGGAGTCAAATGGAGAATTGAGCGGCTGATTCCTGATCCGGCTGCATTTGTAGGAAAATGTTTGTGGGAAGATTTTGCTCCAAACATCACAGATCAGTCGTGACGTCTTCCATGGTTCTGCAGCTGCAGTGCAGCACGGGTTTGACGTGACCAAGGAAGAAACGAGAATCCATGAAGAGGAAACGAACAACCCAGCTGGGTTTCTTAGATCATCTTTAGGTTTCAGTTCCTGATCTTTGTGTTCAGGAGAAGCTCCGCCTGCTGGATCTGCTGCTCTTTCTGCTGCAGTCTCCTTTTGGTCAGAAAGCTGCAGTGAGGAGCTTCAGTCCAACTTTCTGCTGCGGTCAACGTTTCCTGCTCTAAAGGGCCGATACCATGAACATCAGTGTTTTAAGCTTTTTAGTGTAACATAACCTTCATTCCTCACCATAAACAACCCAAAGCGGTGTTTTGAGCCGTTCACACATTTCTGAGCGTTCCTCTGAGCACCAGCCCCTCCCAATCCATGAAAACAAGCGGGTTCTCACCAGCTGACATCACAAAGTGGGACCAGCCCCTTCCCGGAAGCGTCCACGCAGCCAGCACTGCCCCAGCACCACCCCCAGGCTAACCACGATGTGTTCTAGCTCGGCTTCATGCGGACAGAGAAGGTTGGAAGTTATCAAGAAGAGCCTAAAGCTGCGTTCACGCCGTGTCAGAAACACGCTTTCGGGTGACCGTTGTCAATGGAAACGCACAGAAATGCTCCTTCAGGCTTCCGCGTTCAAAACCCTCACATTCACTTGACGCTCCGCACGCTTTGAAGTCTGTTTTCAGGCACTAAGCACAAAACTCGCGTCCATTGAACGTGCTCTAAAAGCACTTGCACTTTGACCAATCGGGGAACTGCCGTCTGTTTAAAAATTGATCATGGAGGAGAAATTAAAAATTGCAGTTTGTGTTCGGTCTTTCGTACAATAGAATCGAGCTGTGACAGAAAAAGCCTGGAGCCACATTCACCAGATATCCTGCTCTTTGACATTTTGTAGTCCGATGGAAACACTGTGTGCTAAAAGCGGGTTCAATAATCTCAGGTGTGTTCGTAACAACACCTGCAGGAGCAACCTCAAGTCAGGGCTTGACCTCTGAAGCACAGAAGTGGCTACAAATTATTCAGCCACTTCCTGTTTCCTTTCAGGAGTTTTTTGGTGGAACTCTGAAATAAACTGCGTTTCAGGGAACTTCACCTTTTTTTAAACGTCTGTTAGTTTGGTTCCATTTTAAAGATCCTCCTTTAGCTTCACCTCCTTAAACTGGAAACAGACTTTGACTGGTCATGTGACTGGTCATGTGACCTCACTAAACCTGCAACTCTTTCCTTTCTCAACACCTGGTTTTGTTGAGGTTCCCACACGGGTCACAGCACTGATCTTTGGGTCCTCATGTGATCAGAATCTTTGGTTGAACACGAACGATCTTCTTCTCTTTACTGTTTTCATTTCTAGCAGGATACGGTGACGGTGCTGGCTGTGTTGTGACCCGTCTCCCCACCAGAACCTGTCTGTGCCGCTGCTGAACTGACATCCCCTCATCTTTTCTATTTGTATTTTGATTGTTGCTCTTTGGTTTGTGACGACCTTGAAGCTGTCATGTTCTCTGAGGTTCTGCGCTGCCTTGAATAAGTTAACTTTAACATGAGTTGGGCCGGTGCCGAGACAGAACCTCCGAGCCGACATGACGGAGCACGCCAGCCCTCATTCAGATGTCCTCTGGTTAGGATTGTTCTCTGTCTGTAATCGTGACGCTCTGCAACCGTCTCTCCTCAGATGAATACAAGATGAAGGGAGTGGAGGAGGTGAAGTACATGAAAGGAGAGGAAAACCGAGTGAATGCACGCAACCAGGAGAACCTGGTGAGACACGCACATTCCTTCATGCACACATATGTTGCATTCTGCAGAAAGGCGGCTGACGTTCTGGTGGAGACGGCAGCCCTGCAGACTGTTCTCTCAGGTTGTTATGGTTCTGACGGATCAGCAAAACGGTTCCCGGAACCTTCCGAATGTTGATGTCCTCTTGACATGACATTTTTCTGTGTTTTGCTGGTTTGTTGTGCATTCAGAGGGTGTCCGCGGCCCCAGCGCTTCGCTCAGCCGGGGATCTTCGTCTGCGCATGTTCTGCCTGCTCAAAATGATGGTGGATGGAAGCGCAGCTTCTCTCTCTGCTCTGCTGGAAATTTTCCACTGAGCTCGCACTAAAGTGGGCTGGACCTGCACCCTCATTAGGGCTGATAAAGCTTTTTATTAAACCCACATAACACCTGAGAGCTGTGTCCGGCACCGCCAGCTGGGGGAAGATGTAATCTGATGGATCTGATTGGACTCTGTCCCTCCTGTCGCTGCTTTCACCTGTTTTATCGTCCAGTTATGTAAACTAACCAGGTGTTTGTCTGCAGGAGAAGAGTAATGCTCAGCTGAAAGGGAAGCCACAGAAAGAGGCGGCCGCACCAAACGTCAAATCTAAGTAAGTGTCCCGCAGCATCGCCACAAGAGAAACGCACTTCCTGCTCAGATTGCATTTGTGTTGGTGGGATGATTGATACACATAATCATGTGACATTTGTCAGAAAGCTGCTCGGTCACCTGCTGCTGCTGCTGCTGCTGCTGCTGCTTCACTGCAAGGCTTTTATTGTGAGGAGAAATGGGTGTTGGACACAGCCGTCCTGAACTCTGTAAATCCTCATGAGCATTTATGACAGCGAGACAGAGCTCATAAACTGAGGAAGGTCAGCGGGCGCGATGAAAGACCAGCGTCTGGTCGTCCCACCTGGATGACATTTCACAAAGATGCTGGAAACCCTCCAGACTCAAACACAGCAAAGTTTCCTTTTGTAATCGCACGAAGCCGACGCTCTGACACCCTCACATCCCGTTAGGATCTACGCCTGCAAGTAAATATTATGATGTGAGGAGTAGGACCTGCGGAGCGTCTGGTTTTTGTAAAGCTGCCTCTTGGCCAACCCCAAAAGCTGCTGGTGTTTGTGTGTGCGTGCGTGTGCGTGCGTGCGTGTGCGTGTTCAATGGAAAATTCTCATGATGTATTCCTGCCTCCCTTTCTCCTCCTCATCGCCAACCTCCCACTTCCTCTCCCCTCTTGTCCTCCTCAGCATTCACACGTCGGAGAGCCAGCAGGAGTTTTTCAGGATGTTGGACGAGAAGATTGAGAAGGTAAGGGGGGGGGGCGCTGCTGGGCATCTCTAGAAATAGCCGAGTCTTGAGATTTAAAGAGACAGGAAGCTAAAGCAGCGATCATCAACGTTAGCCATCGCTCTGAAGAGCCAACGTTTCAGAGGAAGTCACAAAAATACAACAAATTCTTTCAAATCAGAAATGTCAGCAGCTTCATCTTTTTCATTACTGAGGAAAGCATCTGGCTTACATTTTGAGAAAGTTCTTCGTTTGATTTTCATTAGGAAACTGTGACGTTTCTAACAAATCATCTAGAACAAAAGCAGAAATAAAACTTAGTATGTTTGGATATTTTTAGAATTCTGTGATTAACTTTTTTGGTCATTTTATTTATGACTAATTATTCTAAGTTTGATTTATCCACCTGAGAAGTGAATTGAGTGACTCCGCCCCCTGGCGTTCCAAACAGGAAGTACCTGCTGGCTCCAAGAAGCCAAAATCCCATAGACTTCTATAGAGAAATAGACATCTAATGGTCAGAAGAACCATTCTTGATCAAGTGCTTTTTTTTAAAGATGTTTTTCATAATCCTAATTTTTTCATGACATTTATTCTGTTATTTTCTGTTATTATGTAGTTGAAGCTATTAAAGTGTAAACTGACCAATCAGATGTCTCAATAAAAGTAGGTGGAGCCTGCTGGCTGTGACAGATTTTGTGTACTCCGCTTTCAAGCGGTAGGGGTGTGGCCTTCCACCAAGCTCACTCCTGATTGGTGAGTGGTTGCCATAGAAACGTTGACTCAGACCAGCTCGGACCAATCACTGCTTACTGACATCCGGAATAAACCATTTTCTTTGGATGACGTCACACTCGCTCTGTCCAGTTCTCAGATACAGTCAGTGGTATAAATATGTTTCTTTTGTTTGTGTCTTGAGTCCTTGAAATAAATCAAACCAAAGTGGAAGTGACAGGTGTGGATTTGAAGGAGCTCAGGTGACGTGCAGGATCAGGGTTGAAGGTGCTGACGGAAACTCGACCTGTCTCTGCAGGGCCGGGACTACTGCTCTGAGGAAGAGGAGGAGGAGACATAGCACAGACGCCCGCGAAAGTCACAGTGTCTGAGCGAGCGAGCGAGCGAGTGAGTGAGTGAGTGACAGCAGGAGAGACGCAGGGTTTTAGGGGCGTGGCCATCCATGGCGGGCGCCTTCACTTTTTGTACATACGGCAAAGATAGTATTTTAAGTGTGCATGAAAGATTGTTTGTGTGATGGTGGGATGAACTTCTTCAGATTCTACAAAGCCCCCCGAGCAGGGGGGGAAATGACTGAGAGACAAACAGACGAAAGGAGGAAGAGATGGAGGAGAGAACAGCGTGAAGTTCTCCATAGTCTGTCATCTGTTCCTCTTCAGCGTTGGTCCTTCCTCTGGCCTGATCTTCCTGAAATCACTTCTGCAGCTGGACTGATGAACTCACGAATGTTTCCTGAGTGGAGAGAAGACAGAAAGCCATAGGGCAAAACGATGCTCAAGGAAGACGAATCATGCACTTCTGCAAGGATCCTCCCGACTCTGTGGTCAGTCATGCTAACGTTAGCCACGACGGACTGAGAGCAGATGGACGAGGAAGACAAATATCTGGGATATTTTAAAGAGATAGTAGAAAGAGAGCGGATGATATAAAACTCTAAACTTCTCCTGCCTTTGAATTTAAGAAACTTTATTTTTTATTCTGCACACAGTCACTCGTTTGTGTCGTTTTCATCTTTTTTATTGTTCTCTCTGGTCTCCATCATCATCTTCATCAACAGCAGGCTCCTGGAGCTTCATAACTCACCTGTCAGTTTGTCTCTGTGCTTCCTCCTTCATTGCACCCCCCCCCCCCCCCCCCCCACACACACACACACACATATTCATTCCCCCCCCCCCCCCCCCCCCCCCCCCCCCCCCCCCCCCCCCCCCCCCCCCCCCCCACAAAAAAAAAATTCCATCTGCGCTCTGCATGTTAGTAGAAGACATACACAGGCGTGTCACCAGCAGAACGACCGGGGATGTCTTTTATTGTGGAGGAACTGGGCTAAGCTCAGCAGGAGGATGCACGGTTGCCGTGGAGACACGTTTGGTCACTTTTTTTTGGTCATCTTTACGTCCTGTTGTATTATTTTAAATCCTTTTTTCTATTAAAAAGAAAACCACAGAACCTCTGAAGATGTTTGACGCTTTTCTAAACGTTCCGATGAGTTTCCAGACGCTCACTGAAAGTGGGAGGAGTCTGTTTGTTCATCATTACTGCTTGAAGCTGCACTGCCCCCTGCTGGCACATTATGAGCACCACACCCCAGCTTCTCAATTCTTCAGGAAAACTTCAATTCATTATAAAATTCATATATTTTACAGCAATTTGGCAAAAATTCAAGACATTAAATTCTGAGACCTTAAATATGGGCTTTTATTTTTAAAAGTTGCTAAAGAAACACACTTAACTTCTCGAGCTTAAATGAAGAAAAACATGTTTTTGTGTTCGGTAAAAATCCCCTTAATGAGCTTTTTGTAAAATGGTTGGATGGATGGATGTTTTTCTCATTGTCACAGAGACAACACAATGTAAAGTGCTCTTTGATCAGCACGTCATTAATTAACCTGTTGAGAGCCGAGCTAAGAAACCCTCTACACCTACACAGGGCTCAGGGTGAGTAGAATGATCTATTGTGGTAATTTAACCCAAAATATGATGTCCATGCATGTGGACGCCACGTTACACGTTATAAGAGCTTGAAATAAAAAAGGTTTTTACAGCTAGTTAATGTGCATCTAGTAACCAGTGGATTATTCAGACATTCAGAAAACAACTTTACAGCTGTTAAAAAGAAGGGCAACATGTAGTGATTTAAAAGAAGTTACAATTCATTAACTTCCTAAAATGTGAACGGATTTGACATTCATTCTTGTTTCTTTGTACACATTTTTCATTTACTCTTAATTATCTTGAAGAAACACATGGAATCTGGAAAACTTCCCCTGCACTGTTCAGTAGCAGGTTTTTATCTCTGAGTCACACTGTTTTGGAGTTTTGGAGAAAGATGTTCCGGATCCATTTTAGATCAGAGAATCGGATCGTTCAAAATGAACCAAGATCGACTGAATCGAATAGGATCTTTACACTCCTATTTAAAATCTTTATTGCGGCAGGTTGAAACCCGTTCTTGACATGTAACATGGCTCTGAAGGTAACTGTTCTCACTGGGGTTGTGAGGGTTTGTGATGATGCTCTGTTAAGGCAGCAGGAGGTGTTCTAATGAAGAACATAAAACATCAAAACGTCTTTTTTAGGAATATTGTCCTTTGACCTCTCAGACTCCCATCGTGTCAGTTCTTTTTTTTCCTCAAACTTGTCCTTGATGTTGGTTCTGATCGGCTCATTTCTTTAAACCCCTCAAGGCTCTAAGAACCTTTAATTAAATCATCATCAATTAAGACGCACTTCGAAAGTTTAAACAACCTAAATGTATTTTTTTTCTTGCTGGAAGATGAGCAGCTCTTCTGATGTTCCTTTTAACCCAAACATGAATGTTTATCCAATATAAGCACTTCCCCAGATTAAAAAAGAGTATTTTGTTTTTGGGATGCAGCTAAAAAGCCCATACCTTAATGCTTCCACCGCCATGTTTCACAGGAAATACTGTTTTTGGAGATTGGGCCTCTTCCTCTCAAAATAAAAGCAGCTTAAAGGTGAAGACTTGTTTTCATATGTCAGCATGTAAACTAGAGTCTATCATGATTTCAAACACCACCATGCTGAAGCACTACTGGCCCAACCTTCTGTAGAACTTTGAGTCCAGAAATGCCCCAAACAGCACCAACCCTTCCTGGATCGAAAATTTAAAGCTCTCAAAATGCTTCTCTGTTCTGGAGACAATGAGGCTCCTGGAAAATGAAGCATTCCACCTTAAGACAACCAGGTTTTTAATGCGAGACGAACGCCTTTTTGCTTTCACGCATTGTTTCTGTAGAAATTAAGCAGGTTCACAGAAACACGCTGTAAAGGTGAAGGAATCAGCAGAAAGCCAAGAGGACTCCTTTAAAAGCTAACGTTTGGGGCGGACGGGTAAAAGGATGCTAATGCCCGGAAGGTGGCAGAAATGGAAAAGTATTGATCTGCAGAGATGAGCTGCCCATCAGTCTGAGATCTGAGAGGCTGAGGTGAAACTGGAATGGAGCTGAGCACAAACAACCAGTAAAATGTGGAACAGAGGAGTGATTTAATGAACGAGTTTTTTACGGTCTCACAAATGGGTTTGAATCCCAACTGAACCACAGTTGTTTTCATCTGTTCACACTAGGTTCATTTTAACAATTCAATGTATTTTAATTTGTTGTTCCTGATCCAATTCATAGCCAATTTTGGTTCATTTTAAACAATCCAACTAGATCAGATTCAGGCTTTGACACTATAGACCACAGCATCTTACTTCAGTGATTAGAGCATGACACGGGGATCAGAGGATCTGCCCTTCAATGGTTTAAATCCAATTTAAGTGATAGGGACCAGTTTGTTCATGTAAATGGACAGTCCTCTCATCAAAGTCAAGCAGACTAAGGAGTCCCACAGGGCTCAGTTCTAGGACCCATCCTGTTCATGCTTTACATTATGTCCTTAGGAAACATAATCAGGAAACACGGATTTATTTTAACTGTTATGCAGATGATACAGAGTTGTATTTATTCATTAAGCCAGAATAACCACATTAAGAAACTTGATGCCTGCATTAGAGACATCAAGACCTGGATGACAATTAATGACCTCCTCCTAAACCCAGAAAAAACTGAGGTCATTATACTGGGTCCTAAATACCTCAGAGATGCCCTACCTGTTCAGATGGTCTCCCCGGATGGTGTAAATATAGCCTCCAATCCCACAGTTAGAAACCTGGGGGTTTTATTTGACCAGGATTTATCATTTAAGGCTCACATTTCACAGGCTTGTAAAACTGCATTTTTTCATCTACACAATATTTCTGGGATCAGAAACATATTATCTAGAAGTGATGCTGAAAAACTCATCCATGCATTTGTTACGTCTAGGCTGGATTACTGGAACTCTTTGCTAGCAGCGTGTCCTAAAAGTTCTTTAAAAAGTCTTCAGCTTGTTCAAAATGCAGCAGCTAGATTGTTAGCAGGAACCAGCAGAAGAGAACACATTACTCCTGTGTTAGCTTCACTTCACTGGCTCCCAGTTCAATCTAGAATCCAGTTCAAAATCCTCCTGCTAACCTATAAGGCCTTGAAAGGTATGACCCCATCCTATATTAAAGATCTCATAGAGCCTTACCAACCAAACAGAACACTTCACTCACTAAATGCAGGACTGCTGGTGGTTCCTAGAATCTCTAAAAGCACAGTTGGAGGTAGAGCCTTTATCCACCAAGCTCCTGTTTTATGGAATAAACTTCCAGCTCATGTAAGAGAGGCCGACACAGTTTCTACATTCAAAGTTAGGATTAAAACATTCCTCTTTGGACAGGATTATTACCAGACTAGCTAGTAATCAGAGAAAATCTAACTTACTGCTGCTCTACCTCACCTACTGTAGTGAAGTTTGGGGAAATAATTATAATTTTATTACATTCATTATACATATTTGTCCATGGAGCTAAGCAGAGGGAAGACGTTTGATAAACCGGGTCATAGCGGCCTGTTCCCTCAGTTTAGGGGTTTTACGTGGGTTTAGATTAGATTAATAATATATTTATATTGACAGGCTAAAGCTGCAGATTCTCTATTATTCTTATTATTACCGTCCATTTTCACGCTCTTACCATTAACATGTTTGAATCAAATTTCAACACCAGTTTGTTGCTAGCAGGATACTAGAAGTTAGAAGCTGGGAAAGTCTGGAGCACTGGGGTTCTGTCCTCTATTACTTCTCTCCTATATTCTTTACCATTTGTTCAGTATTATTTTTTATTTAGTTCTTCATGCCTCTGTTTGGTGTAGTGTGATTCAAATGTTGTCCCTCCAGGTGGATCGTCTGTGTTCCTGTCTTTGGTCGTGGACCGCTCCTCTGTCTCGTCTCACACACCAGCTGCCCCCCAGTTCCATCTGGAGGAAGTTCATCTGCTACACTATTCAAACCTGTAGTTGTAGAGCTAGATAAACTAATTCTTCTTTAACAGTTTAGTTAGGGATGCCAGTTTAGTTTAGTCTGTTTAGTTTAGTTTAGCAGCCAGGTATTGTTTCTATTTTATAACTGATTTTATGTTGTTTTATATAAATAGTGGTGTGAAGCCCATTGACCCAACAGTGTTGTGATATTGGGCTATAGAAATAAAACTGAATTAAATATATGTGTGTATAAATGTGTGCTTCTGCCTCCACAGAGTGAGTCAGCTGTAATCAGTGACGGTTTCTCAGCAGTCGTCATCATCGTTCTGTCTCTAAATCGTTTTCTTTCTTGTTTTTCTGTTCCATGAATCTGTTTTCCTTCCATTGCTATAAAAACAACAGAAAAAAGAAAATGTTTTGATTTCCTCACGATATGATGTAAAACCTCAGAGCCAAATCATCTGGACCTCCCTGTGGAGGATGAAGCTCACATGGGGGGAGGCTGAGGCCTTGGTGAGGTGGAAGGAGGTGCGTTTGGATTCATACTTCACACCCACCAGAAGTGACCTACTTCAGTCGCAGGAAGATCATTGTTGGGAACCATTACACAATTCTCTGAATGTGTGGACGTCACAACAACATCACAGTCCTGCAAATCGCTACATCACGTTACCAGAGCCTGAGATGGATGGTTGGAGTGTCTGATGGGCTTTCAGGTTCTGAGAAATTCACCTGCTGAGTCAGCAGTTTTCTCTGTCTGATGATCCAGAGCTGCATCTAATGGGAACATTTCTACAATCACACCAGTCTGACCACAGCCGGCACTTTCCTTCCAAACTGATGCATGTAGCCCTGCATGGACCGCTCTTCAGCGCTGATGCAGGAGCGCCATCTGCTGGCGTGGGCTTTCTCTGTGACTCCATCGAGCTGTCTGACAGCAAAGATGAAGCACAGAAAAGCAGCCAGACGGAATCTCATCCACCATGTCCACAATCATGTGCATCAATCAAGTTTCCAATGAAAAAACATGATTTCTTGTGCTCCTTCTTTAACTTTTCTCTTACATAAAAACGTACCACATATTTATCCCGTAGTTTTCCCTGATTATACGGATTCAGTCTTCAAACATGAGCCAGAGGACGCTTGGCTGTTTAAACGGAGTTCTCTTTGCAGCCGCAGTTTAACAAACCAGAAGCTGGCAGATCTTTAAACACCCATTTATCCTGATCCCAAAAAACCCTCTGCTTTGTCTGTCATCCACAGCATGGCTGCATGGCTGCAGGTCAACTGCCCAACCAAAATTACAAAGCGCATGTTATGCTGTAGCAGAAGAGGGACTTCAGCCTTTTGAAAAACGAAAGTCCTGCTCCTGCTGGGCTTTCTCCAAAGAGCGAGGCAGGAGATTTGTATTTCAATCTTTTTCCATATTTTTGTCAAAAAACAAAACATCCTGGAGCAGTTTGATCAAAGTTTTTAGGAAGGTGACAACTCACAGTCCAAGCCACATCTGCAGATCTCAGTTATGAGTTTCTGGTCTACCTGCACGTAAACTGGATAATCCTTTATTTTATTCCCTGTTTAGCCTGTTCTAATGAGACTGTGTTCATGGACTTCAGCATCCTTGTCGGAGCAGCAGGAGGCGCTAACGGGAGGATGCTCTGGAAAGGCAGATGTTCCTTCAGAGAAGACTGCGTCCTCTGGAGCGGGTCACTCCCGTCTGTCTGCAGGGATGACCAGAGGTTTCTGGAACATGAGTCCTAACATCAGGTCAGAGCCTGGAGGCCAGCCCAGCACAGGAATATGTCTTCCTACAGGATTTTTTGCATGAAAAGGCTTTATTTGTTTGTTTTTAAGAACTTGTGGTTTTCAAGATTTGTGGGTTTTTTTGCATTTTAGACAAAACTATCATAAGCATATTTTTAAAGAATTTAAATGTATCATTGAGTGTGTCTGTATCCGTGTAAACTGTTTACATTCGTCTTATTTTCTTGCTCCACATTTTCACATGTCTGAAATAAATCTTATTGATCTTCTTCATTGTTTTATTGTGATCGTGCTCTGGGGCGTGTTCTGCTGACCTCTTGGCCAGGCCATCTTTGTCTTCCTCAGAGATTAGTGAAGATGGAATTTGTGATTTTCTGAATTTATTCTCACATCCTGCCCAGAGACACGTACACATTTCAAATCAAATATATTAGGTACTGTAGTGGTGTAGTGGTTAGCGCTCTAAGCACACACTGAAATGGTCCAGGTTCAAGTCCCAGCTGGGACCTTCCTGTTTGGAGATAAAAGACAGAAAACTTCCAGTGACAGTCTTGCTGATTCTAAATTGTCCTGAGGTGTGAATGTGAGTATTTGTGTGTCTGGTCCTGCAACAGACTCCTGACCTGTGAACCCTAGCTTCACCCAACTGTAGCTGGGATAGGCTCCAGCAACCCTGTGACCCCAAAAGGGATTCAGCGAGTTCTGCAGATGAATGGATGAATGCAGATTTTTATTTATTTGTGTTCACAGCTGAAGGTTGTCGTTGTTTTGTGATGCAAAACAGCACGTCGCATCTTTGATGAAGATGATTGAAACTGGCGCAGCTCCATAACCTGCTGCATATTCTGTCTGTGGATCAGCTGACGCTCCCGCAGGCAGCGGGGATGTGGGAGGGGTGAGGGAGGTAAGGAGCCCTCTACCCGCCCCTGCCCTCCTCCTCCACCTTCCCTTGTCCTCCCTGCCGCGCTCCTTTCCCGCACTCGTCCTGTGCGCTCCCGTGCAGCTCGTAACTCGCGGCGGAATCTGGAAGGGAAGATGCGGACGGTCGGTGCGCTGTGTCTGCTGGCGGCTCTGCTGCGCGGCGGCGCGGCGGTGACCGCGGGGACGTCGCCGGTCCAGCCGGAGTCCCCGCTGCAGAAGCCGAAGGTCATGGTTGCCATTCTGGCGCGGAACGCGGCGCACAGCCTGCCGTTCTACCTGGGCTGCATCGACAGGCTGGAGTACCCGAAGGAGCGCATCGCCATCTGGTGAGAGCTGAACTCCAGCATCCAGAATCCACTTCAGTCAGAGTTAGTCCGAGAAATGAGGCCGCGCGCGCCCCAGAGCCAGCCAGAGCGCGTGAGGATGAGGCGCAGCGGGGGTCCTCTGTTAAGACTCACTACATGTTCTGGTGAGACCAACCCCATAATCAGTGCTGCCTCAGACCTGCGGAAACGGGCTTTAAAAAAACAGCAGGACTGCCACATGTGCGCGCGCGGGGGGGCTCCAGGTGAGGCCTGTTTGCTCTCAGAAAACAAAGAAGGACCCTCCAGGTGAAGGGATGAAAGGAGACATTGAGTTGCTCTGACAGTGGCAGGTCGGATGGGACCGGGTGTGTGTGTGCGTGTGTGTGCGTGCGTGTGTGTGTCCTGGGAAGGCATGCGTAAAATGTGTGCAGTCGGCGAGGTGCTCGTGCGGCTGTGCCGAGCAGGTCAGCCCCCCCGGCCCCCGCAGTCACGCATGTAAAGCACACATCCAGACGCAGCGGCAAACCGGGAGGATCTGACTGAGCGCAGAGTTCAGGCTCTTTTATTTGGAGAAGCCCGGGTTGCAGCTTTCTTTTCCTCTGCAGAGCCTCGCTTTGTTTGCACACAACTTGTTTCCAGTGCAGGGACCCTGACGGATGCGCGCGCAGCCCGTCAGTCCGGGAATGCGCTCTGAGCTGACAGAGCTTATCCACAGAGGAAGGTCTATGCCTGCAGGGTTCAGGCTCACATCCGCTGGCAAATGTGGAGGAAAACTCTCCGAAATGAGTCGACAGACTCACTGCGATGAAAACGGTGTTTTAACATGTTTTTGTGGCCTTTTCTGATGATGGAGGGCAGATAGAGTTTAAGCTTAAAATTGCATAGCTCAGTATTTCTTTAGATTCAAATGGTTGTGAATCAGGAGCAGGCGAAATGCAGATGGAAAAGATCGTATTTGTGACGTAAAAACTTGAAGGGGCGGGGCCACACGCTCCCTGCTGCGTCCCATTCTGATGCAGGCAGAGTCTGGATCAGAACTGTTGGGCTCCATCAATGTTAGGTCAGTGGTGTGAGGGGCTAGTGGAAGAGCATGCAAACAGAGAACTCTCATGGTTGATGGGAAAGGAGGCGGGGTTGCTCCACACCGACAGTCAAAGCTCAGAGGTGAATTTCTGATGACCTCCTGCTGCTCTGCAGAACCTGTGTCCTAGAAAACAACACATTTTTAGCTAAAAACATCCTCATTCCAATACAAGATCACTGGGAACGCTCTGGAAACAGATCAGAAGACAATCGGAGTGAACACACAAAAACAACTTCTCTGCCTTTTTCCAGCCCAACATTCAGATTCTAGTTTAGGGGATTGTTTGTCAGGATGGGCTCAGTGTTGCTTCTGCTGTATCCTGGCAACCCCCCCTTCCCCCCCAATAAGTTTTGTTGTTCTCCCTGCAACCAACATTTCCTCTGGAAAAACCTTTAGGACTTTGCAGAAACCAAACGAGGTGGAACTTCTGTTAGTTCTGCAAATAAACGTCTGAATTCTGTCACATAGTAATAGGAAATGTGTGTGCGTGCACGTGTGTGTGTGCACGTGTGTGCGCAACAATAGCAGTCAGAATCAGAGGGAGCTACAAAATATTTTCAGTCTCTCTGAATTGCATTTGAAAAAAGTTTATTTGAATACATTTGTTTCTCAAAAATATCACATTTTCTGCTCAAATTATATTTCGTTTACTGAAGTCAGGAAAAAAATCCAAACTTTTACTTCATCACATCAGTGAACATGAATTCCAGAGTAGCAGGAACTACTGATCAGTAAACAGGTTTTGTTGAATAGTTAGAAAAACGTGTCTTTGTGTGATGTCATGCTGTCAGGGTAACCAATCAGAGAGCTGGGATACATCCAGGCAGCAGTTTTCATTTTCCTGCTGCTTTCACACCACAGAGCATCAGAGTAAAACTAAATGGAAGCTAAATGGTTAACAACATGAATTTCAAAGCAGATAGAGACTGTAATTCTCTTTTTAATCAATGAAAAGAAGAGTTTTGAAATCAAATTTAAGGCTTTCTGAGATTTTTTTCTCCTTTTAGATCATATTTTTACAGAACAATAAATCCATTTGTTTATTCATTTTCAAATCCCAATGTTAATTCAACAAATAAAAATAGTATAATTACAGTTACAGTGTGGACTTACACAGCTCTTTGTCATTGTTTTATAAATTATTTGTAGAATTAGAAATGGAACAGTAATCTTAAATGGAGATTTTTCTGTATTTTTTTGTAAAATCTCCTTCATACGTTTAGCTGCTTTAGCCCCATAGGAATGCATGGGAACGCGTTCAAATCCCTCTGCATACTTTCAGCTCCGAGAAACCATTCCACCTTTGCAATGTTCAGCAGAGATTGGATTATTTCTGTTGTCTTCTGCTTTCTGGAATACTTTATGGATTTTATTCAATTACAGTTCATGTTTTTATGGAAGTTTCAGGTCATTCATGGATTTGTAATGAAAGTCAGTAACCGGAATGTTCAGGAGCTGGAGTAGTGATGTCATCGCTTACAGTGTTGTTTTCAGACAAAGTTTTTTGATAAACGGACACAACTCCAAAACAGTTTGTCACAGAGTCGCAATTCTTTTGACAAAACGCAGAAAAATGCCTCTAATTTCCTGAAATCCAACTGGATTGGTGGAGTGTCTGATACTTTCTTCTTTAGAGCCTCAAATCGAAGACAAACTTTCTTTGACTTTCCTGTTTCTGCCCATTTAAATCAGTGGATATTTTTTCCTCTCCATTCTTGTCTTTAACTTTTGATTGTGAGAGCAGACTCACAACGTAAAGACGGTTGTGATTCTGATGAGTTTTTGGTTTGGATGGGATTCCAGTCCAGCAGAAAACACTCGTCTTCCTAAATCTGATCGATTTCTCATAAAGTCTTTATTTTTGAGACAAATAAAACTCACATTTCTGAATTCATCTATAAAACTGAAAGGATTATGAACATAGAACGATGGTTTAGGAACAGCGGCTGCTTGTATCAGGGGTGAATCTGTGTTTCAAACAGATGAGCAGCTTCGGCCTCACATGACACTTTGGCATCTTTCTCATTCATTCAGAGGCTGCGTTCACACCGGGCATGTGATGCGTGTTTAAAAGCACGTGACGTCACTGTTGCTGCCTGAGACATGTACCAGCTGGAAGAGTCTTGATGCAAAATGTCAAAGTGGTACGAATCTGGTGAATCTGGCTGCAGGCTTTTCTTTCACAGCTCTATTCCGATGAATGAATGTACTTGGTGTCATAGAATTTCAGCTGAGCAAAAACCATATATATTGATTTCTCCTTTATGATCAGTTTTCAAAAAGTTGTTCTGTGAATTAAAAAAGATGCTGTTCATTCCTTCATTCATTCTTCACTACCAAATCCCAGTCTCTTTTGGTCAAAGTTCAACCTGGTTTAAGTCTCAACTGTCTGGAACGGTCTCACATTTTGTGCACAGGGCATAAAAACCTCAGAGTTTTGATTGTGGAGGCCTGAAACGTGCACACACACGTGCTTGCAGAGATTTGTTATTGGACGTGGCCACCTGAACACGTGAAAACTCTCATGGAGCGCTCTGCTGTAGAACACATTCATACTTCCTACTACATTCTTGGAAAGATTTTTGCATTGTATTTATTTATCAAATGTAACATTTGACACTTGATACAGAGACATTTCAGTTTCCACATTTCTCTTTATTGGTATTATTGTTGAAATTTCTCACTGTTAAGTGTCATTCATTATTCTTAACCATTTTATCAGGAACTATGGAAGTTTTGTGGTGGATTTGTAGATAAGATCAAATAAAGAAATGTTCGTCAAGCTCTTTTAGGAGTTTTTATTCAGCAAAGAAAAAGAAGCATGCTGAGGAAAGCATGGAGAGGTCTGCAGAGCTCTGAAGGGATCAAGCCCTTTATACAGTGACACAAACTAATCAGAAACTTAAGATAGGGACGGAAGGATTCATATCTAACGTGGACAAAATGTTCTGACAAAGTCAAAATGTTGTGAAAACCATAATCAAAATGTGCTGACAAAGAGAAAAGAAATCTGGAACTGTCTAAGCTGCAAACTGTGCACAAAGATCAATCTGAGTACATGTCATGACATGAGAATTAAGTAGAAGGACAAAATGTATGATTTCCATCACATCCCTTCTCCTTGGGCCTGAAAGGATCAGCACACAGGATGGGAATCAAGACGATGAAAACACGAAATGTGAAATGTTTTTAGCGTGTTCCTGATAATCCTCGTTTTTTCATGACTTTTTTCTGTCGTTCAAGTCATAAACTGACTAATCAGAAGCCTCATTAAAAGTAGGAGGAGCCTGCTAGCCCCCACCTTCAACATTTAATTGACAGATTTCGTGTAGCCCCCATTAGAGTGGAAGGGGTGTGGCCTTCCAACAAGCTGACTCCTGATTGGCCAGAGTGGTTGTTGTATAGAGATATTGACTCGGACCAATGGCTGCTTACCGATGACGTCTAGCTCCAACATGGCGGCGTTTGTATCACAAAAATATGGCGACTGAACTGACGTCATTTGGTTGCAGCCGGAATAAACCATTTTCGTCACACTCGGTCTAGTTTTTTTTGACAGGTGATGGACTTCTCTAGATTGAAGCGACTCCCTTAAAAATTGAAGGGGTTAATAAATTCAGAGTGGGCGTGTCTGAACGTTCAAACGCTCAAAGAATCCATGTCACTGCAAATTCCACCAATTACTCACAAATTTTGCGCTTCCTTGTAAGATTCACCAACGGCTGCAACTTTTCTTCAAGTTGAGCGAAAAAGCTGTGGTTTCTACAGCCGGACTGAAGGTCCTGTGTTCCAGGGGACTAACGTCACACCATCACACTTTGTAGAGCAAAACTCTTTCAGTTGATCTGTAAGTTACGTACGGATCAAAAACAAGAATGAAAAGACTTTGACTTTCTCCAGTCTTGTGCAGAAAAGCTTCACACAGGATTTAACTTTTTACTGCATTGAAAATATGAAGAATAATTTAGAATTTCACACATTTCCTGCAGGAAATTGAGAAGCCCCAAGAACAAATGCCTCATGTTGATCCCATTCACCTTGAAGGAAGTTCATGGATTGGTACCTCTGCTGGCATGTGCTCCACCTCCACCTGTAGCTGGCGGCGTGCATGCGGGTCAGAGCTTCCCCAGGTGATGATCTTTGGGTGGATCTGATTGGTGAATTTGTCAGAGTTCAGCCACACTTGTGCTGATATAACTGAGCGTTCCCTGAAGGCTGCGTCGTAAAGGCACATTGTGTCTTTAAACAAATGAACTGTCTCCAGATTTACGACCTTCACAGCTCGCTGACAGGCAGGTATGTGCTGCGTCATGCTGGTCTCATCATCATGAACAGTTTTTCTCATCAGGCCTAATTGTGTGAAATGATAATGACTTTCTGAGCAACAGTTGGTCTGTTTTTCTCTGGAATGGAAAAGAGCAGAAGTTCAGCAGAAGAAACTGCTGTCAGGTATGAACATTCATTTCTGAAACAAAGGCAGATTTCAGGATGAGCTGATGAGGACATGCTCAGTGCTGTGGTGGTGATGGAGCATGAGAAGCTGCTGGTGAAGGTGGAGCAGATGCTCCTGTGTTTTTCTGCTCACCTGTTTGGGCTTCTCTCGGCTCTGTGAGCTGAGTTCTGCAGCTGGAGGTTTGTGAGACCCAGTAGAGAAGCAGGAACCGTTCTTGGTGACGTAATGCCAGGACGGAGCGGGAACGCCTGATCCAAGAGCGCGAAACAGATGAGCGTGCCAGGCTGGCGTGTTGCGTCATTGAAAGCATTTGAGAGGAGCTAGAAGGACACATTTCTGGTGTGTTTGTGATCTGAAGCAGAGAGGAAAACTGTTCAGGGAAGACCAGGAAAACCTCCAGATGTCAGCGATTTGATGAGTGTGTTGCATCAAACATGTCCTGCTCTGTTCTTCTGGCACAGAGCTTGTTTTCCACTCAGCCGCCCTTCACCCTGTAAGACCCACACAGAGCTAGAGCCCAGAGCTGGAACAGCCCATAATTATGTCAGAGGCTGCAGTCAGAGCAGTCCAGCTTGAGGAGAAACCTCTTCTGAACATCTGTTTTGGTGTTTGATGTTGGTGGTATGTTCCTGATAGCAGCTTGTCAAAGAACAAACCCATTGGTCGTCTTTCACACCTGAAGTGTTCTCACTATCTTAACTAGATTGTACAAAACAGACTTTTTGGAGCTTTTAAGTGCAGCACAATGTTCATTCCTCACCACAAACAACCCCAAAACGGTATTTTGAAACAAGCACACAGATCTTTGAGCATTTCTCTAAAGCCCGGCACTCTGAGCACCAGCCCCTCCGAGAACAAGCAAGTCCTCACGTTCCTCCGTGTGAACGTGGGGTGCAGCCCCTTCCAGGAAGCGTCTGCGCTGCCAGCCCCGCCCCCAGGCTAACACACACCCGCTTTGTCGGCAAAACGCTTTCATTTCAAATGCACCGTCAAAGTTCAGATGTTGTTTGTTTTGGTGGGTGAAACGCTGAGGCCGGCTCTAAGAGGACGTCATCAAATGGGCGGCACGCTCAAGCAACGAAAGGTGGAGCCTCAGAGATCGAGGTGACAAAAGTTTAGGTGACAAAAATAACTTAGATTTCATTAAAAAAGCTATTTCGTGTGCAAATATCTATATACGATCGTGCATATGGACATAGTTTACTGTGAAAGGCTCAGAATAGCAGGGTGTAGGCCCCTCAAGGGAAGGAAATGAGAAGTTTTTTATGACACAAAACATCCAGCATTAAAGTCCCACTCCAATGAGAAGGATGTTTTTTACAGGTTCTTGTGCATTTCACTGATGATGAAGGACATTTACAAAGAAAATTAAGCTAAGAATTCTAAGTATTTCTTGATTCAAGTTGTTGTGAATCAGGAGCAAAAATGACGTTTGAAAAACATCAGATTTGTGACGTAAAAAATACACGGGGTAGGCCACAAGCTCCTTGTTTCTCTCTGCAATGGAGATGGGAAGGGGAGCGGGCTTGCTCTGTGCCAAGGTGAATTGACTTCCTGCTGCTCTGCAGAAACAATGTCCCAGAAAAAGACACAGGGTTTTAGTTTTTTCTGAAGACGGCATAATCAGACTTAAAAGACCACCGAGAATGCTCTGAAAGCGATCAGGAGATGATCAGAGTGGAACTTCAAATGAGAGCCAGAAGGTTGATTTACAGTTTGATACATCCATGAAAAGAAGCTTCACTAAAATCAATAAGGTAAATATGTAAAATTATAAATACTAGCGATAAAATAACAAAATAAAATGGTTTTAAAAAGATTAGGTTAAAAGAAAAGTTGAACTGTAAAAGGTTCCAGATCTGAGGGTTCCGTTCAGCTCCCAGCACTTCCCAACGTTCTCTGAAGAAACCGTGACCTGACACTTAACCTTCTGGCTCCCGCTGACCCCGGGCCCTGAGGTCACCATTGAGCCAGAAGAAGCACGAAGAATCCCCTGTGGGATCATCAGGCAGCGCTCCCAGACCCCACGGAAGGGCTGTTTCTCTGTCTTTGATGGAGACGCTCATGCAGACGATGGTCCGCCTCCTTCAGGTCCAAGCTGACAGCAGCTTTGCTTAACGGAGCCTCAAACGGGCGATTTATCTGAAACAGCGAGTACAGAGACAGAAAATCTGATTCGGAAGAGTTTTTACCCAAAAACCAGGAATATTTCTGTCACTCTACAACTCTGAGGAGCAGTTCCCAATCAGAGAAGACTTAATAACTGAAAGTCAACGTTGAACTGAAAATGTCTGGAGTTTCAAAAGCATGAAATCATTCTGCATCTGCGTTTTGCTGTAGTTGATGCAAATGTTTCTGTTGCAGATGCAAAACTTTCTTAAATGTGCAGACATTGTTGTAGTTCGTCTGTAAACGTCCCCACAGCCAGAGCAGCACGAGCAGCACGAGCAGCGGCGGCGCAGAAGCAGCAGGAAAAAACAGGTCACTGAGAAGAACGCAGCAGAGCTCTGACAGAAGCGTTGCTCAGACAAACTGCTGCTCGTGTTTCTGTTTTCAGCACCTTTCAGCGCTTCGTCTCCTTTTTCTTCTGCTTCTGAGGACTTCCTCCTGCTTTCCTCTGCCCTGAAACACTGAGCTGGATTAATGCAGAAGTTCAGAACGTTACTTAGAAGATAAAGTCCTACAGATGATCTCAAACTTCCCCGAATAAACATGTACCAAACACCATATATAAAACAGACGTCTCTCTGATGGTACAGATTCTCTCTCGTCGTGTTTTTCTTCTTTTTGGTGATTTTCCGTTGGAGTTTGATTGCTGAACACTTGAGTGTGACCCTGCCGCCCCGGCTGCTTCTGTTGACCCTCAAAGCTGTGAGAAATTCCAGCTCTTCATCTCTCTGAGCCTCTCCTCCCTCCGGCTGTTCTCCTTCCTCCCTCCATCCCCCCCACGCGTCCACTTCTCCTTTGCCCTCTGAGTCCAGCAGAAAGCCACGTCAGCTGCAGAGTCTGCGCAGACGTCGGCACCGTGCATGCTCATTATGCCTCGCAGGAAAACGGCGGTCTTGCTGCTTAATTGTGCGCAGCACTGGGTTATTATTGGGAGTGATATTAGATTGTTTATTGAATTAACAGTCAGGTGGTAGCAGCCCGCGGGCCCTCAGACCTGTGTTTATCTGAAAGGGCCACTTTCTGAGAGCAGCCTCTGTGTTTAGGGTCCGGTCCCTGACACGCTTTCCTGAGGAGGATAATTACCTGAGCTGGTTAGGAAGAGGCGTGAAGACGCTAATCATCAGGTTTGGGGAGGAGAACACACACCGGATTTTACCGCAAAGACTTTAAAACCTTTGGCTTAAAAAAACACACACACAAAAAAACACAACAGCATGAAGACGTTTGTACACACACACACACACACACTAACACAAACACGAGCACAAACTTCAAGTTTCAAACATAGAACTTCAATGTTTTAAATGTATTAATAATAAACAGAACACAACGGCATTACACACATACAAACACACACAAACACACACATACAAACACACACAAACACACACATACAAACACACACATACAAACACACACAAACACACACATACAAACACACACAAACACACACATACAAACACACACAAACACACACATACAAACACACACAAACACACACAAGCACACATACAAACACACACACACACATACCAACACACACAAGCACACACATACCAACACACACAAGCACACACATACAAACACAAGCACACACACACAAACACACAAAGACAAACACACACAAGCACACACATACAAACACACACAAACACACACATACCAACACACACAAGCACACACACACAAACACACACATACAAACACACATGTATGTACGCGCAAAAGCCTTAATGTTTTATATGTATTTTTAACAAACAAAACTCCATGACAGCATGAGGTCAGCATGAGGTCATCATGAGGTCATCATGCGGTCAGCATGCGGTCAGCATGCGGTCAGCATGCGGTCAGCACGCGGTCAGCACAAGGTCAGCATAAGGTCATATCCCTCCAGCTGTGATGAGCTCCTACGTCATCCACCAGTTCCGACTGAAGGCAGCAGAGCTGCTCGGGCTTCGCCGGGTGAAGGTTGGCGTTCCTGAGATGTGCTTGTTTAGTCTGAGAAATTGTCTTTTATCTAATCTATGTGCGGGTCTGGAGACGTCGGATGTGATGGATCAGGACATGTGTTCTCCAGATGCTGATCTGAACTTGGAGAAGAGAGGAACCCTGATCTCCAGGCTGCAGGCTACAGAATAATGAGGCTCGCCATAAACTTCAAGAGCGCAGCAAGACGCACAGGAA